>JASANE010029589.1:0-40298 GCA_030248225.1 Trileptium ribeirensis
TGCATTGACAATAGCTGATGCATCTAATTTTATATATATAATGCCATGTTTCGACTATGCGGAATTCTGTTTACATCTTTTTGTTCTACTTTTCATGCTTAAAAAATACAACAAAAATTCAAATACACACAACTTTAAACCTGTGTTAGCGTCTAATCAAAATAATGTCCTAATTTTTAGCATCAAAATAATGTCCTAATTTTTAGTCAAAATAATGTGCCTAATTTTTAGTCAAAATAATGTCCTAATTTTTAGTCAAAATAATGTCCTAATTTTAAGTCAAAATAATGTCCTAATTTTTAGTCAAAATAATGTCCTAATTTTTAGTCAAAATAATGTCCTAATTTTTAGTCAAAATAATGTCCTAATTTTTCGTTCCGAGTGATTAGTTTGAAATATTTAAACATAGTTCTATTTTATAAGGGAATTTTAATTCCCAGGTGACATTAAAACTTTTGTGGCGGGCTCATCACTCTAAACTACGATATTTTTCGCAGAAATTTCATAAAAAAAATTAATGTTTTAACATCTCGGTTTCGACGATCTATACTGAATAAGAGCAGACATTACCGAAAACCAGGATGACGACACAGTCGCTGCAGACAGAATTTTATTTACAATAAAACGTTGATTATTCTTTAAATAATTATATGGTGACACTTTATCTTTAGTACAGCCAAAATTTTCTAATTTGGCAAATACTGAATTGTATGTTTCGGACATAAGTAACAATACTTAGATTCTAAAATTTTTAGATAAAATTTAAACGAGAGTTTATCGTTGCTTCCAGAGAAGAGTATGATATTTCTCGCCATCAAATGCGCCGAGCATGACGTGATCGGTTTCGAAATTACCCAGGGTAATTGCATGTTGGGGCTAGGTAAATCCTGATGGGCAGTATGTTATATTGTTAGAAATAAGAATAGCTTAGAGTGGCGGGTTTGGGTGTATATTGAATAAAATTTGTTCCGACCGCTTATTCCTTATTCTTGAAACCAGAGAAGAGTGGAGGAAGGGGTCGAAACAATAGCGTTATGCTCGGTGCAGTCACATGGCAATAGCAAGAAGCGTAGTATCTTATCAAGAAGTTATCACAAACTCTTGATTTTATGTAATAAATGTTCTGAGTTCAGCATCTTACAGAGGATTGTGCACAATAATATGGTTAACAAGTATTGTAAAGCTTTTATCAATAGCTGATCAAGTTTTTGACAGCTTTATCTTTATTTCTCAAACGATAATATAATTTGAGTTAAGCTGTAATAAAACTGCAGTGTTCAGTAAGGATGCCAACGAATGTAGTTTTTGCTCGGCCTAAGTCAAAGTGACGGACAAAATATATCATCAATTTTATAAGTGAAGGGAAATAAAATTTGTTTGACCGAAACTTAAAATACTAGGTACTCATGGAACCTTAAATATTGCTTGAGGCTTGCAACATATTAGCACTTGCAAACACTGAAGTTACTAGGAATTACGGTGTATTACGACAAAGCACTTAAAAAATTACTGGCGCAATTCAAATTTTCAAATTTGTGGGTTTTCTGCAAAACATTGAATACATGTAATTTTTGAACAAAACACTTCGTGAAATAATTACCTGTGCGTGTCGACAGTAACACAAACTCTGTTGACACTTTCTTGATGTCGGTGAATATATTTTGGAGTTGCAACCATATTTGTTTGAAATCGATCACTTGACCTACATCCAATGTATTCGTAGCCGCACCGCTGTTGGGAGTTACAGATAACAGGGCGGTCACAGTAAGGACTACTGTTCGTTGTTCCGCTTGTACACGATGTAATTTCGCTTTTTTCATCATTTTGCTGCGTTTTCGCTTTAAGAATAGACGTCAGTTGCTCCATTTCTATTGTCATCTAAAATAATAAAATTTTATGTTATAAAATGATATTTATAGATCAATAATGACAGAAAGAATACTAATGTGCCCTGGCAGCGGAAAGTAGGTTCTTAAAGTTACTACCAAATTTGTCTAATCAAGTATATATACGAATGCACTGGTTTTCAACCAAACTTTGTTTTAACTATGAGTTCAAACTTCAACTATTTATTAGTCTAATTCAAAATCTTTAAAAATATAAAGGATATGTTGGCACCACAAGCAATAAGCATTATCACAATCTCTGTGGTACATTGAGAAAATGAACTGAGATGCACTGTGGGTACTCACATGCTGAGCCGCCCCATTAAAAATATCGAGATAAGTGAATAATAATTTAGTATTCATGGTCAAAATAGCATTAACGGCGTAACAGTCGTCTAAAGTTCAAAGTATATCGCTCAATAGTCTGGGGTGTTGGGCTGTATCGCTGCGAATATTAGCCGATTACGAAAAAAATTAGAAGAAACTAAACTAGGTGTTTTGGAGACAATGTTGTGCATCGGAGTACGGCATTCTTAGCCAAAACATACGCAGGCGAGACAACGTAATTTGTATTTCTGGAAAAAATGCAAGAATCCAAGCTGCGATGGTAATAGACACGTTATTGTCGCTGCTCTTGTACGGCAGCAACGAGGACTGTCTCCAGTTATTTGAAACATCTCCTTGCTGGCACTTAGATAGCGGGCACTTTCCAACGCAATATGTTAATTGAGCTTGTCATGAGTAGTATGATCGATAGTGTGGTGTTATTAGCTCGTTTTGCAAAGAACCGCGCAACTGCTCCTACATAGCTGAAAGCTTGCAGTCAAACAACTCGAATTCGATTCGTGCTGCCGAATTAAACTTTGTCGGATATTTCACGGTATACATTCAAATTCGGATACTAATTATGATGAATATTGATTAAGTTTTTGAACATAATAATAAAACTCGCTGTATTTGCTTACTTTCTCGGCCAAATTTCAGAAAATCACGGTACATCGTTCCCAACCGAGTCCTGAGTTCAAGCACTCGCCGCTGTCGGTCCCATCTCGCTTTAAGATCTCGAATTTTGCCACCGACTTCGGCTAATTGCTCAGTTGATGACGCATCGTTATTACTAGCTTTTCGAAATGCGCCAGCGCAAGATACAATCGCAAATGTATTGTCTGAGAATACATTATAGAGCTCGTGAAGTTGTTCCTGTTGATGCTATAATTAATAATCAGAGCGTAGTGTAACGTAGTGGAAAGACATTGTGGGTTGCAGGGGTGAAAGCTTTTATATCCCGTCCGTAAGTGTGATCGGCCTTAACTCAGGAACGACTTAACTGATTTTAATTGATCTTGGGCTCATTCGAACAGCGATAGACGATTTACCGTGTGCATCCTCGAGCGTTTTTTGATTTGAAGACTGGTTCTGGATATAGAAGTCAAAACGGGGTTTTGTCCCATTTTTGTACCTTTCACGGAAGCAAGGTTATTTTTATTGTAACTTTCGATTTTTTTCTCTGGTTGGTTTTATTTCATAGTAAAATGATAAATGCCGATGTTTATTTTTTGTTTTTCGATTAAGGCTCCGGTTCTGCAGTTATGAGGTTTGAGGTGTTGCACCCTTGTAGTTCCTCGACCCAAAATTTGAAAATTTGTTCTGACCTCCTGGGCGACTGAAAACTTTGGCTTGGGGGCTTTCGAGCTTAAAAAATTGATTGCCGGTGTTTGTATTGCTCTGCGTCGATGGTTCCATGGGTAAGGGGTGTGGCACTCCCATGGTTCTGGACCCAAAATTCTTAATTTTATTGTAACGTCCTGGGAGGTTGATATCTTGCACCCGGGGGTTCGGACATGGGAAACTTATTGTCTGTGTTAGTTTTATTCTAACTTGTGGGGTATTGTGTGATATCTACATAGAGCATATCGACGTATGCTATCGGGAGCTGATTAGCTGTGCGCGCAAATGGTGTAGGCGTACGTATGCTTCAGTATGCTCTGCAATCTCGATGAAGTTACAAGTAATTAATGAAAGTGAAAGTGTCGAATTGATAAATAAACGATGTTATATATGTTCTCAATTTTGCAGAGAATTCGCTTCTGAATGACTCAAATTTTCACAACGCTGATTTAAACTATGTATTATATTCGATCTGCGGTAGGGGGAATGATGGATGGTATGGCTACAGTGCGAACGTTAATATACGTCGACGAGAGTAGTAGAAATCAAATTAATGCTTTGAAATCTATAAAATTGTTACTTTTTGTTTGGTTATTAAAAAATTCATGAAATACTTGTATGCGAAGAAGAGGTTACGAACAGATTCTGAACGTTACTTAAAAGCTTAAATTTTCTCAAATTTTAAAACTAAGCTAAAATATTACTACTTATTTTGATGGACATATCATAATATTTCCATGATACATGATTATTGAAGTTAAATTTACTACATTTTAAGAAACATTTTGCATTCTTTGACTGTACAAGATGAACTTTCGAATGTACCGAATTGCAGTAAAATTTTTATAAATTTAATCCGAATTCGAATTCATGTGACTTTAAATGTCACTATCATATTTTAAAATCATTAATAATTTTTTGGTGACGGTAAACATAGTCTGATTGTTGATATATTTCAACTTACCATGCACATCTGTCGGACAAATTTCCTAATTTGTTTATAAGTTTAGTGTAATTCGAAACCATGTGACTCTAAATGACACTATCATATTATAAATCATTGATAAATTTTTTGATGACGGTAAACACAGTGAACTAATTTCTGAAATCTTCGAAACCATGCACATCTGTTGGACAAATTCCTTAATTTGTTTTATAAATTTAGTGTAATTCGAATTTATGTGAGTCTAAATGTCACTCTCATATTTAAAAATCATTAATAAATTCTTGGTGACGGTAAACATAGTGAACTCGTTTCTGGAATATACTGACACCATACACATCTGATGGACAAATTTTCTTTTTTTTTATAAATTTAGTGAAATTTGAATTTATGTGACTCTAAATATCACTTTCATATTTTAAAATCGTTAATAAATTTTTAGTGAAGGTAAACACAGTGAGCTTATCTCTGGAATATTTTGACATCATACACATCTGTTGTACAAATTTCCTTAAAATTGACAATTTTCAGACGAATACGGTGTATACTGTGCTTAACATCCACTGTATGAAACTAATATCCTGTGCAAAAATTTCTTTGCATCGAAACATTATCTAACGTTATTGTATACACGGCGTGATCAATTATTTTTGTAAGCATGGCTCTGAAAACTAAACTGGAAATTGCGAAAAAAAATTATTTTTTGCAATTTTAGCGCATGTTGGTTGCAAGCGTGGCCATTATTTCGACTCTTACTGTAATATATTAATTAAAATAATTTGGTTCTTGAAAATAGTCCAAGTATTAATTTATATTTTGACCGTCGGATTTAAGCTGGGTAATACCAAACATTAATTCGGCAGAAGATATATATGACACCTATAGTTCCTGATGATGGCAAGCCTCAGTCGTTGCTCCTAGTTGTAGGCAAGGGTGACCGTCACATGGAATTATTTACGAATTACAACAATATACTACTCCAAGCAAGATACACCATAAAAGGTGCAAATTAGAAACTAAAAGTTGCAAAGTTTTGCGCTAGACATAGATAATCCTGTTGCTAGGTTACCGAGTTAAAACCACAATTTTGTTTCAATAACGACTATGGCCCAGCAACGGACAGGCGGATATATGTATATTTTTGCTATTTATTGGATATGTCGTAAACATTGATCCGTTAATGTTGAAGCATTACTATGCATGTTTTCTTTTTATAGCAGTATCAAACCAAATTGGTTGTTTATAGTCACGTGGAATTTGTTGCTCTCATTCATAACATGGTAACCGCCAAGAGTGAGGTGACAAAAATCTCAATAACACAGATGACTTTTGCTATTGCAACTGCAGGCCTGACAATCGAGCCGATGATCTCTTTAGAAACCGAATAAGACAGCAATACAACCAATTTTATGTTGAAAATTATGTAAATATTGATGTTACTGCTATAGCTTGCCGATGTTGGACGGTAGTTGGCTTAAGTCAGTGGGTGTACGAATAAGTTGCACGTTATAACATCGATATTTTTCCTAATGTTGTCCAAACTCATAGCAGATATTAGTAAAACTAAAATTGTCACTAAGATACCTGTTCGCTATTATAATTTTTGGAATAGTTGGCTATATTTGATCATTTGAGAATTTGCCGATTTTATGAAAGCCGGGTACTGTTGTATTCTTTCCAACATTTACACGTGGCGCTACTAAATAGTGATAAAAACATTTTCGGGGCCAGAATTGGCCAAACGATAGTGTTATCGTGTATAGTTGTGCTTTGATTAAGGATCAGCTATGAATACTGACTATTTGTTAACCGATTTGTTCATCCAAGTATTATTCACGGCTCTATTGGAGAGTGAAGAATTTGAAAGCAATGACACTAAATCCAACGGTTACAGCGCATGATCTAGTTTTCATAAATCCCAATTTAGTTGCAATAAAATGAATATATTTTAAAAGTTGCGTTAGATACAGTCTGTTATAAAGAATATATAAGTTAATACATATTACAAATAGATCAAGCCAAAAGGCGTGAAACTGCTAAACTTTCGTAAATTTATCAGTTTTCTTTTTACACGACATATCATTTTTACTTTAGAGAGAAAAATAGCCAGAAGTAACCAGAACCAAAATTAGCTGGACCGAAACAAGCAACTAATACTACAAATTTCTAAAAGAACTGGAACCCATCATGTGAATCTATATAGTAAAACAACGATGGGAACAAATAGACGTGCTATGAATTTATTTGTATTTAAATCGATTGTTTTATTCATCGCTCCGCATGTCGTGTTTCTGTTTACGCGTTTTAAAAGCACCAAATATGTCTTCCACTATGCATCCGTATATAAATTGCTTTGTGTTGAATGAACCCATCGTGCATTGACTGTAGGACAGCCACCTGCTTTCCATTTCCCTTAAATCTCTACATTGCTATATGTTATTCTAGAGCTATCAAGAAATTAACTCATATCCAGTATCTTGAAACTAAATTTATGTCTCCGGCTCAGCAAGAAGATTACTAAAAACTCTACTTCTTTTAACAGATGAAGTATAGTTGAGACACCTAGTGATAATACTCCACAGATTTTAACTAGTTAACCCAGCTACTATACCAAGAACGTAGTTTCTGACTTCGTTGCAGCGATACCACATTACTTCGGCATAAGCACATTTATATTATTTACAAGGGCATAGGATAGTGCTTGAATAATTTATGTTAAACAAGCTGCAACAATGTAAACTAAAATTCCATCGTACTTGTGGTGTCATGTTCAAGCTTAAAAGTTCGAGCTTAGAATTTCGCAACTCACTATTGATATTAAATTGAAGAGGTTCAATTTTAACAAAACCGCAGCTCTCTGAATATCTGCATCAAACAACTCCCACAATCATCAACTCGACGTTGATTTGTCAATATAAGATTAAATAAACATCTATTGCAGAGCTAGAGATAAAATACTCCTCTGCAGATGAAACATTAAGCTAGATGTTTCGCGTGGACCGTTGGGTTTCTAAAAGTTTAATGTCGTTTGTTGGACCTAAGGAATGTTATATTGAGATGTATGATTTTATAGTTCTACTCGTTAATATTTGTAAACCTATTCATAACTTTGCCATATAAATTCATCGCTTATCAATTCACATCATAGAATAAATGACGTAGCAAAGACTTCAACCACCTTTTATTAGTGACATGTTAGTCCCATTGTGATTTTATATGCTAGGAGCATCATTTATTTGCTTACAACAAAAGCCTTGGAAACAATTGTACAAATTCAGGTGCCGGCGGGATTTGAACACACACCCTACTGACTGGTAGGACAGGATAGCGCGCTAGACGACTCGGCCACGCACGAAAAACTAGCTACCCGAATTTCAGGGCAGCTTGCAAATTGCAAAACCACTACATTTTTGGAACGACGATTTGGTTCAGCGTTGATCTCCTAGCCCATGCGACCTATTTTTTTACCCACTGAAAAATTTATAAAGATTGCTGCAGCAGTTACTTAGTTTACTCAAAGGTTACGCAGCAGCGGCGGCACAAGTAATGGTTGCTATTACCTAGGGTAAACCCAAGCGTAAAAAGATAATATACAGATTTTGTCCAACTACTGCAACAATATACAGCGACTTGATTTTTGTAGGTATTAAAACAACTGAATCCAAGTGGAAAAATTATTACATTTTTCATTTTTCTATATTTCAGACCATCGATATACTGTGAAAGATTTTTATCACATCATGAACCAGGTACCAAATTATAGAAAGCTAATGCCAAAATATCACTTGATTTTGGACTAAAACTCGTCGTTCTTGGACACCTGTTGTGAACAGAAGAGACACAGAAAATAATGCTTTATCCATCATATGCCAAGAATTAAATGCAATCAATGCAAAAATTGGGATATCAGCGTATTTGTTCCTGAGCCATAGTCGTTGTTATAATACACTATCCATTATTAGAGATATAGTCAGGAAACATGATTACATATAAACAGAAAAAAAAATTTTTTAGGATTGGAAATTAAATTATATTTACCGTTTTCAATTTTGTGTGAAAGGTACAAAAATGCCTGGAGTGACTGTAGAAATTTGTTAAATGTCCACAGGCATGTCGGATATAAATTGCAAACAATACTAAAAAGCCGCGTAAACAATTAATGTTTGCCGTCAGCAATTTCTACAGTTACATCATAATCCTACGCTATATATTTACTGATTATGAGGTTTTTTAAGGTAGGTGTTTCGACCAAAAATATGAAAATTTGTTCTGACATCTTGGGATGATCTTTACAAACTCGCACGTCCAAATAATCTATTTCAGGCACAAAGCGAAAAACGGTTGTCTGGTTATTGAATAAACATAATTTGTGTGCGTTGTAGGATGAGATCGTTTCAAAGAATTAGAATCGGAAGCTCTCTAAATTTTAAAGCCAAATAGCGTTGAAAAATGTTTCATTTACAGCATTTATCCACAAGTTATCGACATGAAACTTATCGGTATTTTATAGATACTTAAAAAAATTTAGAATAGGTGAATTTTTGTTCAAATTTTGCATCCAAATTAAGCTGTAGAGTGGCACTAACTTTCATTTGATCCAAAATTGCTTGATGGGCTTCACAAAATAGCGCAGCACCTTTTGATTGTACGTCCAAAGTCACGATTTGATACAATAAACGAATCGACATTATTAACAAACCACATGTGATGTTGACGATAACGATTGAATATGTCTTTCTTTACGTATCGACACGGATTTCTAAAGATATTAAAATAAAAATTAAAGATCAAAAAGGTCAATGTTAAAGTTGACCAAAAAACAAATAAAATAACAAGAGATTTATAATTCTTACCGTTCGGTTACACCTAGGTAATGCCAAACATTAATTTCCAAAGAACTAGTGATGACCTCTCTAGTTCCTCAAACTAAATGATGGAAATGCTGTTACAAATGTCGCTTCAAATTTGTCAGCATAACGGCGAAAGCCACCTAGGAAGCATTAACATATTGTGACAGATACTACTCCAGACAAGACACACCATAAAACGTACTTAATTTGAAACCAATAATAACCGTGTTTTTGTACTAAAGAGTATAGAATCTTATTTTGCTCAGCTATTTGATTATAGTTTTGTTATGTCACCGTGGTATGTCAAAGTTTTGTGGCATCAGCAGCCATGCAGCTTCGGAACGGACGAGATGTTATGTGTTAAATTTTTTAGCCCTGACTGCAATAAACTATTGGGGCATAAGTGATTCAAACATTGCTCTGTATATCTATATCTCTTTCAAACAGCTCAGATAAAACAAAATCCACTCTTAAACCAAAAACACGTCGAATATTGGTGTTACCACATTATAACGTTGTAACCGGTAAAACGTTACAGAAATTTTTCGCTACAGGACACTAGTGCTACTGTAACTGCAGGCCTGACATCTAAAAGATATAATAAAGCAACTGAATCACAGAGCAGAAACTACCAGTTTATATCGAACTAGCGCAGTTATTGCTGTTGTTATCGCTTGAGGATGATATGAGACAATGAAGAGGTGTTTGGTTTAAAATTTGAGAAGTAAGAATACTTTATTAGCTACATATTTTGTATTCGATATTTTCCTAACCCGGTCCCAGCTTAAATATCACATAGATTGCTAGAAGCAATATTGTGAATCAAGATTTCAGTATATTTCGTTGTAACAATAATATATGGTTTTGGAATTATTGTTGTTACATGAAGGTTATGGTTTTACCATTTATGTCACATTTTAATAAGCGAATACTGCTAAATTAGTACCAATCCATATGTATAGCTATGATATACCAACTGTATCGGTTGCGGTTCAAAACATTCAAATGTTACAATCGAACGTCTGTAACTTTGTAGAGAATATCCGATTTCCTCAATGTTGAGCTATGAATAAATTGAGATCTATTAATTCAGTTTACTACTTATTCATTTTATTTGATCTAACTAAATATTAATCATGGTTTAATGTGGCTAGCTAATAATTAAAAGCAACTCCACTAAACCTAACGATGTTAGCGCAAAATATAGTAAAACCATTCGTTTCTATTCTCTATGTGAAAGTGAAATCATAGCAACCAAGTTTTCTTATTTAGCTTTTTTAAAACCAAGAATCAATTTTGAGTAACGTCCGAAATATTTTCCTTTAAAATATTAGTATTCTTGTAGATGTTTCGTGCCTTCAGTGATATTCGATCTAATTAAATATAATTCAATGTTATAATTATTACAAAAAGAAACAGCATACATCTAACAGGGAACAGGAGACAATATTTATGTAATAGGCCGCATTTGACATAATACAAGCATAGCTAAGTATTGATATATTAAATTTCTTATAATTAGTTCTCCTGAATATTACAAAATAAGACGCTAACCCTTTATTTATATTAATAATTTGGAATCGGTACATAATTATAATCGGTAATATTTATTAACGGTAAATGTGTATTTTAAGCATCCTGTCAGTGTTCTTTATCTAAAGCAATGTATTGCTAACAAAGTTTACTAAGATTGGGACTTGTCAAATTAAACTGGATGCTTCAAGGGAATCATTCGAATTCACTATTTGCAAATTAATATAAAATTTTCCGTCGCATGAAGGATTTCATAAACGACTCACCTTTAGATCGTCAGAAACAAAACTTCCTGAATGTTCCACAAAACAAGTTCCGTCAACTAGTTCTCCAATTAGCTCATTCGTAATATAACATTAAACATTTTATCTTCGATTTCGGCGTTTAAGCAACCATTTTGTTGCTCCAACAATTAAGCGAAATTTTCCTGCGCATGAACCTTCATGGGCACGTTATCATAACCATTGATAGTATAATCCTGTCGGACGTTATCAGGGTAATACTGGTCAGCAGTTTCATCGCACGGCTCCAATGGTTCATTAATAGATACAATCGGTGCTAGACTCACTCTTTGGCCCTTTTCGGCGCTCCAGAGAACAAGAACGGGAATTGATCAAATGCGACGGCGACATCTCGACAATCGCAGGCTTGCCAATTTGTGACCATCTCGGTATTTAATACCTTGTCGACGTCGAGCGTTATCGATAAAAAATATAGACATTGCCGTGCGCATTCAGCTGCAGCACTTGGTGTTCCGTTTGTGAGCGATGCAAGATGACGAAGTTTGGTAATGATCGAACGTCCGTAGCTGATTACTTCCGCAGCAGCTTCGGTTAGTAATAAAGTTGATTCTTCTAAAAATAATAAATAAATATAGTATTTAGCCATCTGTATCCCTAATACTTTTGTGCCGTCAATCCCATTCCTGAAGTGAGTTTAATTTCTGGTGTACTGAAATTTAACAAAATTTGACTGCTAACATTAAATTCAATTTTAATTTCTAGTGTATAATATAATTTCTTTTATCTACAAATACAAATTAGCACACACGCAATGTCAGCTAAAGCCCATGCCAATTCAGCAAAATCCAAGTTCGTTGTATTATGCTAATGCTGTATGAAAAACTAGACTGGATGTTTCTAAAAAATCATATGCCAAAAACATTAAACGATTACCTCGTCAGTCAAAGCAATGGCAAAAACACTATTTAGCAATTAACATTTTACCTCTTGACGCTACCTGTTTAATAAACCTCTAATTCCTAACAAGAACTAATTTAAAAACAAGAATTGAAAGTAAACATGAAAACTAAAGAGAAGCTAGCGATACTACATTTTGCACGTGACCAGAACAACGTTACAACGCATCGAGCTATAGGCGTATCGACCACTAACTCTTCTAATGTATAGATACTGTATGCTGCTAAATAGCATATGTTTAGCTGCTAAACGCGTTTAAATAAAGAAAATTTATGGTAAATACCTTTCAGCTGGCATGCCAAATAAGGTGTACCTTATCGCCACTGTTGCCTGATTCTGAAGCACGTTGAACTTATGTTGTCTATTTTTTACTTGATGTGTTTAAGGAGGCGCGTATTTATAGGTGACCACTTGCCTGTAATACCCCAGTACAAGACTCATTCCTAAGACGAGCAACCATGCTTTTCATACTAAAATTAGCCCCAAACTTTGGATGTTAATCATTTGTAACCAATACAATATAAAGGATAGATATTAACGAAACCACGATTACAAAATATTCTGCTTTTTTAGCATTTTTGTAGCTGCTTTTTGACTACTTATAAAGAGCAACATCTTTCATCAAAGACCAATAATCATTCCACGAACCGTCTATTTTTGGTGCTTTGCCTTTTTCCAGGAAACAAAACATCCAAAATGCTGTATCGTTGTGCTGATGGAAACTATTTTAAAATGTAATTCATTTTTAGAACTTTTCTGTTAACGAAATTATCAACCAGTATCGTTTCTGTATACCGGGTTCCACTGAACCGGTTACCAAGACGTGATAAGCTCAGTAAATAAGTTTCTATCAAAGGTATAAAATGTATCATCCAAATTTCGAAATGTGACAAATTCCACTGTCAAATTTTGCAAACCAGCAAAGATATTATGATGTTAAATAAGAGCAGAATAAGAGCTAAGAGAAATTTCCCATCATGCAAGTACGATTAATAAGTCGGCCTTTAATAAGTACAGATTGACCCCCGTTATCAACAATATCATATTGTAATAAATCTGCTTACCTAACAGCGCTAGTCGAAACATCGTTTATCTGTTAATTCACCAAGTCCAGTTTGTGGAATGCTTAAATCAAACCCGAATTTTTAATATCTGTATGTATCAGTCGTTAAAACTTGTCGCGGCTGTGTTCTTATGCTCTTCGTAAGGTACAACACAGTATCTAAATTTGTTCCGCGCCGTTGTGTTCTTATGTTCTTCGTAAGGTACAACACGAGTAGTAAAATTCCGCGCCGGTTTGTTGTATGCTCTTCGTCAGGTACAACACCGTAGTAAAATTTGCGCCAGTTGTGTTCTTATGCTCTTAGTAAGGTACAACGCAATCGTAAAATTGCACGCAGTTGTGCTCTTATGCTCTTCGTAAGGTACAGACGCAGTAGTAAAATTTGCGCACAGTTGTATTATTATGCTCGTCGTAAGGTACAACAAAGTTGTAAAATTTTCACACAGTTGTGTTCTTATGCTCTTTCGTAAGGTACAACACAGTAGTAAAATTTGCACACAGTTGTGTTCTTATGCTCTTCGTAGGTACAACACAGTAGTAAAATTTGCACACAGTTGTGTTCTTATGCTCTTCGTAAGGTACAACACAGTAGTAAAATTTGCACACAGTTGTGTTCTTATGCTCTTCGTAAGGTACAACACAGTAGTAAAATTCGCGCACAGTTGTGTTCTTATGCTCTTCGTAAGGTACAACAAAGTTGTAAAATTTGCACACAGTTGTGTTCTTATGCTCTTCGTAAGGTACAACACAGTAGTAAAATTTGCACACAGTTGTGTTCTTATGCTCTTCGTAAGGTACAACAAAGTTGTAAAATTTGCACACAGTTGTGTTCTTATGCTCTTCGTAAGGTACAACACAGTAGTAAAATTTGCACACAGTTGTGTTCTTATGCTCTTCGTAGGTACAACACAGTAGTAAAATTTGCACACAGTTGTGTTCTTAATCACTTCCTAAGGTAAAACAAACTAGTAAAATTTGCACACAGTTGTGTTCTTATGCTCTTCGTAAGGTACAACACAGTAGTAAAATTTGCACACAGTTGTCTTCTTATGCTCTTCGTAAGGTACAACACAGTAGTAAAATTTGCACACAGTTGTGTTCTTATGCTCTTCGTAAGGTACAACACAGTAGTAAAATTTGCACACAGTTGTGTTCTTATGCTCTTCGTAAGGTACAACACAGTAGTAAAATTTGCACACAGTTGTGTTCTTATGCTCTTCGTAAGGTACAACACAGTAGTAAAATTTGCACACAGTTGTGTTGTTATGCTCTTCGTAAGGTACAACACAGAAGTAACAGTAGTAAAATTTTCACACAGTTGTGTTCTTATGCTCATCTGGAAAAAGGCTAAAATAGCAGGATTAAATTACGGAAATTCTTGTCAATTCTCATTTATAGACCATAATGATACATAAGTGAAATGCTAAACATCACAACTCAACATATGTCCAAATTATAAGCTATTTGATAACAAATTTTACGTAAAATTCATAGTTTCCATTAATATATTGTATCAACCAAGCAAAAAAATATATGCAATGATACTAGGGGACACTGGACATACTGTGAGTCTGGGTAACACATGGTAATGAAATTGCAGATTTAACATAAAACGTTTATTCTGATGTTGATTCAAACCGCAGCCTTTGATTATACTAACCGGAGCGATGGTTAGTTCCAAAACATTACTTTGTCTGAGACCAGTCTTTTTCAAACAATGTTGCACTTAGCATGCCAAACTTTTAGACTTATGCCAGCTCTTTAATGGTGTGTGCTGTCTATCGATGGGTCTCTGGATTTGTTACCGGGAGCAATAATACCAGGCTTGATGAGGTTTTGCACCATAGCAAAGCTAACGGGACCTGTCTCTATTATACTGGATTTTGCTGAACACGTTTCATCGAGATAAGAACTTTATATATGGATAGTGTTTTAGTTTTATTTTATATGGTAGCTCCAACCTTTTAAATTTCATATTTCTTACATTCATTGTTTCTAGTATTGTAACAAAATGGCTTCTCAAATAGTTCAAAAACAGCTGAATATAGAACTGAATATTTTTGATGTATATGTGAGCTATGTGGGTATTACAATACGTGTATGATATACGACCTGTACCCGTTGCTTGAAAACGACGCAGAAAATAAACCAATCAGTTGCACCACATTTCTTAACCAATCACTGTTCACAACATGTTCAGATTTTTCGCTCGAAATTTGATATCAAACGTCAATCAAATTTCCCTCGAAATTTGAGCTGTAGTTTTGAACGGAATTTGAAAGAATTTTTTGCATTTTTTCGAACCGGAATATGTGAACACTGTTCAAACATTTTAGCTTATAAATGCCACTCAGGGACTACTAACAGATCTTGAAAATTCTTGAACTAAAATTTTTAGCCCATATTTTGAAAGCACGATAAGTTGCCAGATTTTTTATCTAGAATTTACTATCAAATTTTGAGCGCAAGTTTAAGCTCAAACTTTGTGCAAAAAATTTGGAGTTGTGAACGTACCTGTATTCCAAATAGGTTTCAGAGCCGTTTATTACATCGATCATAAGCAGAGTCTTTCACGATTGTTACAATAAGTTTACAGAAGTAACCTTGAGGGGACTTATGTTATTTTAGTTATGATGATATATAACATATGAAATTGATTGAATTTCATACCAAGTAAAATACAAAGTTGCTTTTACTCACTCGCCATCAAAAATATTCCAGATATGGTTTATTAAATAAGAGCAAAATATAGTTTTTTATAGCCTGGCCTGGCCTCACAACCATCTTCGCGTGATAATATTTGTTTAACTGCAGTTTGAATCAACATCAAAATAAAAGTTTGCTTTTACTCACTCGTCATCAAAAATATTCCAGATATGGTTTATTAAATAAGAGCAAAATATAGTTTTTTCTAGCGGGTCTGGCCTCACAACCATCCTCGCGTGGTAATATTTGTTTAACTGCGGTTTGAATCAACATCAGAATAAACGTTTTATGTTAAATCTGCAATTTCATTACCATGTGTTACCCAGACTCACAGTATGTCCAGTGTCCCTGTATATCATTGCATATATTTTTTTGCTTGGTTGATACAATATATTAATGGAAACTATGAATTTTACGTAAAATTTGTTATCAAATAGCTTATAATTTGGACATATGTTGAGTTGTGATGTTTAGCATTTCACTTATGTATCATTATGGTCTATAAATGAGAATTGACAAGAATTTCCGTAATTTAATCCTGCTATTTTAGCCTTTCGATGAGCATAAGAACACAACTGTGTGAAAATTTTACTACTGTTACTTCTGTGTTGTACCTTACGAAGAGCATAACAACACAACTGTGTGCAAATTTTACTACTGTGTTGTACCTTACGAAGAGCATAAGAACACAACTGTGTGCAAATTTTACTACTGTGTTGTACCTTACGAAGAGCATAAGAACACAACTGTGTGCAAATTTTACTACTGTGTTGTACCTTACGAAGAGCATAAGAAGACAACTGTGTGCAAATTTTACTACTGTGTTGTACCTTACGAAGAGCATAAGAAGATAATTGTGTGCAAATTTTACTACTGTGTTGTACCTTACGAAGAGCATAAGAACACAACTGTGTGCAAATTTTACTACTGTGTTGTACCTTACGAAGAGCATAAGAACACAACTGTGTGCAAATTTTACTACTGTGTTGTACCTACGAAGAGCATAAGAACACAACTGTGTGCAAATTTTACTACTGTGTTGTACCTTACGAAGAGCATAAGAACACAACTGTGTGAAATTTTACAACTTTGTTGTACCTTACGAAGAGCATAAGAACACAACTGTGTGCAAATTTTACTACTGTGTTGTACCTTACGAAGAGCATAAGAACACAACTGTGTGCAAATTTTACAACTTTGTTGTACCTTACGAAGAGCATAAGAACACAACTGTGTGCAAATTTTACTACTGTGTTGTACCTTACGAAGAGCATAAGAACACAACTGTGTGCAAATTTTACTACTGTGTTGTACCTTACGAAGAGCATAAGAACACAACTGTATGCAAATTTTACTACTGTGTTGTACCTACGAAGAGCATAAGAACACAACTGTGTGCAAATTTTACTACTGTGTTGTACCTTACGAAGAGCATAAGAACACAACTGTGTGCAAATTTTACAACTTTGTTGTACCTTACGAAGAGCATAAGAACACAACTGTGTGCAAATTTTACTACTGTGTTGTACCTTACGAAGAGCATAAGAACACAACTGTGTGCAAATTTTACTACTGTGTTGTACCTTACGAAGAGCATAAGAACACAACTGGGTGCAAATTTTACTACTGTGTTGTACCTTACGAAGAGCATAAGAACACAACTGTGTGCAAATTTTACTACTGTGTTGTACCTTACGAAGAACATAAGAACACAACTGTGTGCAAATTTTACTACTGTGTTGTACCTTACGAAGAGCATAAGAACACAGCTGTGTACAAGTTTTACCACTGATACATAGTATATACATCTAAAATTTGTAATTTTGATTTAAGCATTCCACAAACCTGGACTTGGTGAATTTACAGATAAACGATGTTTCGACTAGCGCTGTCAAGGGTAAGCAGATTTATTACAATATGATATTGTTGATAACGGGGGACCACCCGGAATTTTATCTTTGGAATGGTCTGATACCGAATTCAAATTGAACTGCATGATGGGAAATTTCTCTGAGCTTTACTTTGCCTTATCTTACATCATAATATCTCTGCTGGTTTGCAAAATTTGACAGTGGAATTTGTCACATTTCGAAATTTGGATGATACATTTTATACCTTTGATAGAAACTTATTTGCTGAGCTTATCACGGCGGGGTCCGGAACACTGGAACCCCCTATATAGATACGATACTGGTCGATAATTTCGTTAAATAGACGTCCTAAACTCAATTACATTTTAAAATAGTTTCCATCAGTATAGTCATACAGCATTCGGATGTTTGTTTCCTGCAAAGTGGCAGTATATTAAAAACTAGATGCTTTCGTGGGATCATTTGGTCTTCAACTAAAGATGTTGCTCTTTATAAGTAGTCAAAAAGCAGCTACAAAAATGCTAAAAGCAGAACATTGCATAAAATTAAATTCGTTAATATCGATCCTCCTATTATCTTGTTACAAATGATCACATCCAAAATTTGGGCTAATTTTAGCATGAAAAACACGGTTGCTCGCTCAACAACGACTCCTGTACTGGGGTATTACAGGCAAGTGCGCACCTATAGATATGCTAATCCCTAAACACATCAAATAAAAAATAGACAACATAAGTCAATGCGCTTCTGAATTATACAGCAGTGGCGATAAGGTATACTCTATTTTGCATGCCAGTTAAAATATAATTAATAAATCTTCTTTATTTAAAGGAATTTAGCAGCTAAACATATGCATTTAGCAGTATATATATTTAAACATGAGTAGAGTTAGTGGTCGATATGCCTATAGCTCGATGCGTCGTAACGTTGTCCTGTTATGTGCAAAATGTAGTATCGCTAGTTTCTTTAGTTTTCATGTTTACTTTCAATTCTTGTTTTTAAATTAGTTTGTTAGGACGTAAGGTCGATCAATAGGGCCCAACAGCAACGAGTTTGTGGCTTAGTAGTACTTTTGCTATCGCTCTCACTGAGTAATAATTGTTTAACGTTTTTGGCATATGATTTTTAATAAACATCCAATTTAGCTTATAATAGAATATTAGCATAATACAACGGCTTGTATTTTGCTGAATCTGCATGGGCTTTAGCTGACATTGCGTGTGTGCTAATTTGTATTTGGCGAGAAAAGAAATTATATTATACACTAGAATTTAAAATTTAATTCAACGTCAGCAGTTGAATTTTGTCATGTTTCGGTATATCATAAAGCAAACTCACTTCAGGAGTCAGATCCAATTACAACAGATTAGGCATATATATGGCTAAGTACTATATTTATTGATTATTTTTAATAGAATCAAAATTATCACTAACCGAAGCTGCTGCGGAAGTAATCAGCTACGGACGTTCGATCATTACCAAACTTCGTCATCTTGCATCGCTCACAAACGGAACACCAAGTGCTGCAGCTGAATGCGCACGGGAATGTGAATATATTTTATCGATAATGCTCGACGTCGACAAGGCATCAAATATTAATACGGTCACAAATGAGCCTGCGATTGTCGAGATGTCGCCGTCGGATTTGGACAATTCCCGTTCCTGTTCTCTGGAGCGCCGAAAAGGGCCAAAGAGTGATAGTCTCGCACCGATTGTATCGATTAGTGAACCATCGGAGTCGTGCTATGAAACTGCTGACGAGTATGATCCTGATAACGTCCGACAATATTACACCACCGGTTACGATAACGTGCCCATGAAGGTTCATGCGCAGGAAAATTCCGCTAAATTGTTGGAGCAACAAAATGGTTGCTTAAACGCCGAAATCGAAGAGAAAACGTTTAATGTCGTATCTACGAATGAACGAATCGGAGAACCAGTTGACGGAACTGGTTTTGTGGAACATTCAGGAAGTTTTGTTTCTGACGATCTAAAGGTGAGTCGTTTATGAAATCCTTCATGCGACGGAAAATTTTATATTAATTTGCAAATAGTGAATTCCAATGATTCCCTCGAAGCATCCAGTTTAATTTGACAAGTCCCAATCTTAGTAAACTTTGTTAGCAATACATTGCTTTAGATAAAGAACACTGACAGGATGCTGAAAATACACATTTACCGCTAATAAATATTACCGATTATAATTATGTACCGATTCCAAATTATTAACATAAGTAAAGGGTTAGCGTCTTATTTGTAATATTCAGGAGAACTAATTATAAGAAATTCAATATATCAATACTCAGCGATGCTTGTATTATGTCAAATGCGGCCTATTACATAAATATTGTCTCCTGTTCCCTGTCAGATGTATGCTGTTTCTTTTTGTAATAATTATAACATTGAATTATATTTAATTAGATTGAATATCACCTAAGGCAGGAAACATCTACAAGAATACTAATATTTTAAAGGAAAACATTTCGGACGTTACTCTAAATTGATTCTTGGTTTTGGAAAAAGTGAAAGAAGAAACTTGTTCCCCAAGATTTCACTTTCACATAGAGAATAGAAACTAATGGTTTTACTAGATTCTGCGCTAACATCGTTAGGTTTAGTGGAGTTGCTTTTAATTATTAGCTAGCCACATCAAACCATGATTAATATTTAGTTAGATCAAATAAAATGAATAAGTAGTAAACTGAATTAATAGATCTCAATTTATTCATAGCTCAACATTGAGGAAATCGGAATATTCTCTACAAAGTTACAGACGTTCATTGTAACATTTGAATGTTTTGAACCGGAATCTATACAGTCCCGTATATCATAGCTATACATATATTGGGACGAATTTAGCAGTATCCGCTTATCAAAATGTGACATAGATGGTAAAACCATAACCTTCAGTAAAACCAATAATTCCAAAACCATATATTATGACAACGAAATATACTCAAATCTTGATCGACAATATTGCTTCTAGCAATCTATGCCATATCTAAGCTGGGACCGGGTTAGGAAAATATCGAGTACAAAATATGTAGCTAATAAGTACTCTCACTCTCAAATTCTAAACCAAACACCTCCATCGTCCTCAATCATCCTCAAGCGATAACAACAGCAACAACTGCGCTAGTTCGATACAAAACTGGTAGTTTTTGCTCTCTTATTCAGTTGCTCTATTATATCGAATAGATGTCAGGCCTGCAGTTACAGTAGCACTAGTCTCCTGTAGCGTAAAAATTTCTGTAACGTTTTACCGGTTACAATGTTATACGTGGTAACACCAATATTCGACGTGTTTTTGGTTTAAGAGTGGATTTTGTTTTATCCCAGCTGTTCGAAAGAGATACATATATACAGAGCAATGCTTCTACCACTATGTGCTGATAGTTTATTGCAGTCAGGGCTAAAAAATTACACATAACCTCTCGTCCGTTCCGAGCCATGGCCGCTGATGCCACAAAACTTTGACATACCACGGTGACATAACAAAACGATAATTGATAGCCTAGCAACAAGATTTTATATCTTTAGTACAAAACATGGTTATTATTGGTTTCAAATTAAGTACGTTTTATGGTGTGTCTTGCTCGGAGTAGTATCTGTCACAATATGTTAATGCTTCCTAGGTGACGGTCACCAATGCCTACAATTTGGAGCTACATTTGTATATTTCCATCATTGAGTTCAGGAACTAGAGAGGTCATCACTAGTTCTTCGGAATTAATGTTTGGTATTACCTAGGCTAAACCCAACGGTAAGAATTATAAATCTGTTATTTTATTTGTTTTTTGTCAACTTTAACATTGACCTTTTCTATCTCTAATTTTTATTTTAATATCTTTAGAAATCCGTGTCGATACGTAAAGAAGACATATTCAATCGTTATCGTCAACATCACATGTGGTTTGTTAATGACGTCGATTCGTTTATTGTATCAAATCGTGACTTTGGACGTACAATCAAAGGTGCTGCGCTATTTTGTGAAGCCCATCAAGCAATTTTGGATCAAATGAAAGTTAGTGCTAATTTACATCTTAATTGGATTAAAAATTTGAACAAAAATTCACCTATTCTAAATTTTTTTTAAGTATCTACAAAATACTGATAAGTTTCAGATTTATAACTTGTGGACAATGCCTAAAATGAAACATTTTTCAACGCTATTTGGCTTTAAAATTTATAGAGTTTCCTATTTTAATTCCCCGAAACCTACTTATCCTACAACGCACACAAATTATGTAGATTCAATAACCAGACAACCGTTTTTCGCTTTGTGCCCTAGATATTATTTGGACGTGTGGATTTGTAGATGTCACCCAAGATGTCAGAACAAATTTTCATATTTTTGGTCGAGATACCCCCGTACCTCAAACCTCATAAATCAGTAAATATATAGCGTAGGATTATGATGTAACTGTAATCGCCGACGGCAAACATTAATTGTTTATGCGGCTTCTCAGATTGTTTGCAATTTATATCCGACATGCCTGTGGACATCTACAAATTTTCGCAGTTATTTTAGGCATTTTGGTGCCTTTCACACAAATTGAAAACGGTAAATATAATTTAATTTCCAATCCTAAAAATTTTTTTTTCTGTTTATATGTAATCATGTTTCCTGACTATATCTCTAATAATGGATAGTGTATTATAACAACGACTATGGCTCAGGAACAAATACGCTGATATCCCAATTTTTGCATTGATTGCATTTAATTCTTGGCATATGATGGATAAAGCATTATTTTCTGTGTCTTCTGTCCGCGACCAGGTGTCCAAGAACGACGAGTTTTAGTCCAAAATCAAGTGATATTTTGGCATTAGCTTTCTATAATTTGGTACCTGGTTCATGATGTGATAAAAATCTTTCACAGTATATCGATGGTCTGAAATATTGCGAAAAAATGAAAAATGTAATAATTTTTCCACTTGGATTCAGTTGTTTTAATACCTCAAAATCAAGTCGCTGTCTGTTCCAGTAGTTGGACAAAATCTGTATATTATCTTTTTACTGTTGGTCTTATCCTCGGTATTAGCAACCATTAAATGTTCCGCTGCTGCTTCGTAACCTTTGAGTAAACTAAGTAACTGCTGCAGCAATCTGTTTGATTTTTTAGTGGTTAAACAAACTGGAAGGAGGCATGGGCTAAGACATAAATGGTGATCCAAATCGTCCTTCCAAAACTGTAGTGGTTTTGTAACGGTTTTGCAAGCTCTAACCGTCAAATTCATGTAGCTACTTTTTCGTGCGTGGCCGAGCGGTATAGCGCACCATCCCGTCGTACCAATCCAGAAGGTGTGTGTTCAACTCCCGCCGACACCTGAATTTTTACATTTGGAGCTGTCTTTGTTCCAAGCAAATAAATGATGCTCCTAACGTTTGAAATCATTGTGGAACTTACGTGGCACTTAGAAAAGGTGGCTGAAGTTCTTGCTATATCGTTTATTCTGTGGATGTGAATTAATAAACGATGAGTTAAATGCCCAAGTCGGGATTATACATGTTCACATATATTAATGAGTAGAACCACTGAAACAAAGACTAAAATATAACGGGGTTCAGGTTGAGCATATAATCTAAAAATTGTAGAAACCCAACGGTCCGTGCAAAGTATCTAGTTAATGTTTCATCTGCAGAGGAGTATTTTATCTCTAGCTCTGCAATAGATGTTTATTTAATCTTATATTGACAAATCAACGTCAGGTTGATGATTGTGGGAGTTGTTTGATGCAGATATTCAGAGAGCTGCGGTTTTGTTAAAATTGAACCTCTTCAATTTAATATCAATAGTAAGATTAGAAATACTTAAGCTCGAACTTTTAAGCTTGAACATGACACCACAGTACAATAAATATTAGTTTACATTGTTGCAGCTTGTTTAACATAAATTACTTAAGCACTATCCTATGCCCTTGTAAATAATATAAATGTGCTTATGCCGAAGTAATGTGGTATCGCTGCAACGAAGTCAGAAACTACGTTCTTGGTATAGTAGCTGGGTTAACTAGTAAATCTGTGGAGTATTATCACTAGGTGTCTCAACTATACTTCATCTGTTAAAAGAAGTAGAGTTTTTAGTAATCTTCTTGCTGAGCCGGAGACATAAATTTAGTTTCAAGATACTGGATATGAGTTAATTTCTTGATAGCTCTAGAATAACATATAGCAATGTAGAGATTGAAGGGAAATGGAACGCAGTTGGCTGTCCTACAGTCAATGCACGATGGGTTCATTCAACACAAAGCAATTTATATACGGATGCATAGTGGAAGACATATTTGGTGCTTTTAAAACGCGTAAACAGAAACACGACATGCGGAGCGATGAATAAAACAATCGATTTAAATACAAATAGAATTCATAGCACGTCTATTTGTTCCCATCGTTGTTTTACTATATAGATTCACATGATGGGTTCCAGTTCTTTTAGAAATTTGTAGTATTAGTTGCTTGTTTCGGTCCAGCTAATTTTGGTTCTGGTTACTTCTGGCTATTTTTCTCTCTAAAGTAAAAATGATATGTCGTGTAAAAAGAAAACTGATAAATTTACGAAAGTTTAGCAGTTTCACGCCTTTTGGCTTGATCTATTTGTAATATGTATTAACTTATATATTACTTTATAACAGACTGTATCTAACGCAACTTTTAAAATATATTCATTTTATTGCAACTAAATTGGGATTTATGAAAACTAGATCATGCGCTGTAACCGTTGGATTTAGTGTCATTGCTTCAAATTATTCACTCTCCAGATCGAGCCGTGAATAATACTTGGATCAAACAAATCGGTTAACAAATAGTCAGTATTCATAGCTGATCCTTAATCAAAGCACAACTATACACGATAACACTATCGTTTGGCCGATTCTGGCCCGAAAAATGTTTTTATCACTATTTAGTAGCGCCACGTGTAAATGTTGGAAAGAATACAACAGTACCCGGCTTTCATAAAATCGGCAAATTCTCAAATGATCAAATATAGCCAACTATTCCAAAAATTATAATAGCGAACAGGTATCTTAGTGACAATTTTGCTTTTACTAATATCTGCTATAGTTTGGACGACGTTGGGAAAATATCGATGTTATAACGTGCAACTTATTCGTACACCCACTGACTTAAGCCAACTACCGTCCAACATCGGCAAGCTATAGCAGTAACATCAATATTTACATAATTTTGACATAAAATTGGTTGTATTGCTGTCTTATTCGGTTTCTAAAGAGATCATCGGCTAGATGTCAGGCCTGCAGTTGCAATAGCAAAAGTCATCTGTGTTATTGAGATTTTTGTCACCTCACTCTTGGCGGTTACCATGTTATGAATGAGAGCAACAAATTCCACGTGACTATAAACAACCAATTTGGTTTGATACTGCTATAAAAAGAAAACATGCATAGTAATGCTTCAACATTAAGGATCGATGTTTAACTGCAATCAATGACAAAAATATACATATATCCGCCTGTCCGTTGCTGGGCCATAGTCGTTATTGAAACAAAATTGTGGTTTTAACTCGGTAACCTAGCAACAGGATTATCTATGTCTAGCGCAAAACTTTGCAACTTTTAGTTTCTAATTTGCACCTTTTATGGTGTATCTTGCTTGGAGTAGTATATGTCGCAATACGTAAATAATTCCATGTGACGGTCACCCTTGCCTACAACTAGGAGCAACAACTGAGACTTTCCATCATCAGGAACTATAGGTGTCATATATATCTTCTGCCGAATTAATGTTTGGTATTACCCAGCTTAAATCCGACGGTCAAAATATAAATTAATACTTGGACTATTTTCAAGAACCAAATTATTTTAATTAATATATTACAGTAAGAGTCGAAATAATGGCCACGCTTGCAACCAACATGCGCTAAAATTGCAAAAAATAATTTTTTTTCGCAATTTCCAGTTTAGTTTTCAGAGCCATGCTTACAAAAATAATCGATCACGCCGTGTATACAATAACGTTAGATAATGTTTCGATGCAAAGAAATTTTTGCACAGGATATTAGTTTCATACAGTGGATGTTAAGCACAGTATACACCGTATTCGTCTGAAAATTGTCAATTTTAAGGAAATTTGTACAACAGATGTGTATGATGTCAAAATATTCCAGAGATAAGCTCACTGTGTTTACCTTCACTAAAAATTTATTAACGATTTTAAAATATGAAAGTGATATTTAGAGTCACATAAATTCAAATTTCACTAAATTTATAAAAAAAAAGAAAATTTGTCCATCAGATGTGTATGGTGTCAGTATATTCCAGAAACGAGTTCACTATGTTTACCGTCACCAAGAATTTATTAATGATTTTTAAATATGAGAGTGACATTTAGACTCACATAAATTCGAATTACACTAAATTTATAAAACAAATTAAGGAAATTTGTCCAACAGATGTGCATGGTTTCGAAATATTTCAGAAATTAGTTCACTGTGTTTACCGTCATCAAAAATTTATCAATGATTTATAATATGATAGTGTCATTTAGAGTCACATGGTTTCGAATTACACTAAACTTATAAACAATTAAGGAAATTTGTCCAACAGATGTGCATGGTGTCGAAATATTTCAGAAATAAGCAGACTATGTTTACCGTCACCAAAAAATTATTAATGATTTTAAAATATGATAGTGACATTTAAAGTCACATGAATTCGAATTGGATTAAATTTATAAAAATTTTACTGCAATTCGGTACATTCGAAGTTCATCTTGTACAGTCAAAGAATGCAAAATGTTTCTAAAATGTAGTAAATTTAACTTCAATAATCATGTATCATGGAAATATTATGATATGTCCATCAAAATAAGTAGTAATATTTTAGCTTAGTTTTAAAACTGAGAATTCAAACTTTTAAGTAACGTTCAAAATCTGTTCGTAACCTTTTCTTCGCATACAAGTATTTCATGAATTTTTTAATAACCAAACAAAAAGTAACAATTTTATAGATTTCAAAGCATTAATTTGATTTCTACTACTCTCGTCGACGTATATTAACGTTCGCACTGTAGCCATACCATCCATCATTCCCCCTACCGCAGATCGAATATAATACATAGTTTAAATCAGCGTTGTGAAAATTTGAGTTATTCAGAAGCGAATTCTCTGCAAAATTGAGAACATATATAACATCGTTTATTTATCAATTCGACACTTTCACTTTCATTAATTACTTGTAACTTCATCGAGATTGCAGAGCATACTGAAGCATACGTACGCCTACACCATTTGCGCGCACAGCTAATCAGCTCCCGATAGCATACGTCGATATGCTCTATGTAGATATCACACAATACCCCACAAGTTAGAATAAAACTAACACAGACAATAAGTTTCCCATGTCCGAACCCCCGGGTGCAAGATATCAACCTCCCAGGACGTTACAATAAAATTAAGAATTTTGGGTCCAGAACCATGGGAGTGCCACACCCCTTACCCATGGAACCATCGACGCAGAGCAATACAAACACCGGCAATCAATTTTTTAAGCTCGAAAGCCCCCAAGCCAAAGTTTTCAGTCGCCCAGGAGGTCAGAACAAATTTTCAAATTTTGGGTCGAGGAACTACAAGGGTGCAACACCTCAAACCTCATAACTGCAGAACCGGAGCCTTAATCGAAAAACAAAAAATAAACATCGGCATTTATCATTTTACTATGAAATAAAACCAACCAGAGAAAAAAATCGAAAGTTACAATAAAAATAACCTTGCTTCCGTGAAAGGTACAAAAATGGGACAAAACCCCGTTTTGACTTCTATACCCAGAACCAGTCTTCAAATCAAAAAACGCTCGAGGATGCACACGGTAAATCGTCTATCGCTGTTCGAATGAGCCCAAGATCAATTAAAATCAGTTAAGTCGTTCCTGAGTTAAGGCCGATCACACTTACGGACGGGATATAAAAGCTTTCACTCCTGCAACCCACAATGTCTTTCCACTACGTTACACTACGCTCTGATTATTAATTATAGCATCAACAGGAACAACTTCACGAGCTCTATAATGTATTCTCAGACAATACATTTGCGATTGTATCTTGCGCTGGCGCATTTCGAAAAGCTAGTAATAACGATGCGTCATCAACTGAGCAATTAGCCGAAGTCGGTGGCAAAATTCGAGATCTTAAAGCGAGATGGGACCGACAGCGGCGAGTGCTTGAACTCAGGACTCGGTTGGGAACGATGTACCGTGATTTTCGAAATTTGGCCGAGAAAGTAAGCAAATACAGCGAGTTTTATTATTATGTTCAAAAACTTAATCAATATTCATCATAATTAGTATCCGAATTTGAATGTATACCGTGAAATATCCGACAAAGTTTAATTCGGCAGCACGAATCGAATTCGAGTTGTTTGACTGCAAGCTTTCAGCTATGTAGGAGCAGTTGCGCGGTTCTTTGCAAAACGAGCTAATAACACCACACTATCGATCATACTACTCATGACAAGCTCAATTAACATATTGCGTTGGAAAGTGCCCGCTATCTAAGTGCCAGCAAGGAGATGTTTCAAATAACTGGAGACAGTCCTCGTTGCTGCCGTACAAGAGCAGCGACAATAACGTGTCTATTACCATCGCAGCTTGGATTCTTGCATTTTTTCCAGAAATACAAATTACGTTGTCTCGCCTGCGTATGTTTTGGCTAAGAATGCCGTACTCCGATGCACAACATTGTCTCCAAAACACCTAGTTTAGTTTCTTCTAATTTTTTTCGTAATCGGCTAATATTCGCAGCGATACAGCCCAACACCCCAGACTATTGAGCGATATACTTTGAACTTTAGACGACTGTTACGCCGTTAATGCTATTTTGACCATGAATACTAAATTATTATTCACTTATCTCGATATTTTTAATGGGGCGGCTCAGCATGTGAGTACCCACAGTGCATCTCAGTTCATTTTCTCAATGTACCACAGAGATTGTGATAATGCTTATTGCTTGTGGTGCCAACATATCCTTTATATTTTTAAAGAGTTTGAATTAGACTAATAAATAGTTGAAGTTTGAACTCATAGTTAAAACAAAGTTTGGTTGAAAACCAGTGCATTCGTATATATACTTGATTAGACAAATTTGGTAGTAACTTTACGAAACCTACCTTTCCGCTGCCAGGGCACATTAGTATTCTTTCTGTCATTATTGATCTATAAATATCATTTTATAACATAAAATTTTATTATTTTAGATGACAATAGAAATGGAGCAACTGACGTCTATTCTTAAAGCGAAAACGCAGCAAAATGATGAAAAAAGCGAAATTACATCGTGTACAAGCGGAACAACGAACAGTAGTCCTTACTGTGACCGCCCTGTCTCTGTAACTCCCAACAGCGCTGCGGCTACGAATACATCGGATGTAGGTGAAGGAATCGATTTCAAACAAATATGGTTGCAACTCCAAAATATATTCACCGACATCAAGAAAGTGTCAACAGAGTTTGTGCTGTCGACACGCACAGTAAGTAGTTCACGAAGTGTGTTGTTCAAAAATTACATGTATTCAATGTTTTGCAGAAAACCCACAAATTTGAAAATTTGGGTGCGTCCAGTAATTTTTGAGTGCTTGTCGTAATACACCGTAATTCCTAGTAACTTCAGTGTTTGCAAGTGCTAATATGTTGCAAGCCTCAAGCAATATTTAAGGTTCCATGAGTACCTAGTATTTTAAGTTTCGGTCAACAAATTTTATTTCCCTTCACTTATAAAATTGATGATATATTTTGTCCGTCACTTTGACTTAGGCCGAGCAAAAACTACATTCGTTGCATTCCTTACTGAACACTGCAGTTTTATTACAGCTTAACTCAAATTATATTATCGTTTGAGAAAGAGATAAAGCTGTCAAAAACTTGATCAGCTATTGATAAAAGCTTTACAATACTTGTTAACCATATTATTGTGCACAATCCTCTGTAAGATGCTGAACTCAGAACATTTATTACATAAAATCAAGAGTTTGTGATAACTTCTTGATAAGTATATGACGCTTCTTGCTATCGCCATGTGACTGCACCGAGCATAACGCTATTCGTTTCGACCCCCTCCTCCACTCTCCTCTGGTTTCAAGAATAAGGAATAAGCGGTCGGAACAAATTTTATTCAATATACACCCAAACCCGCCACTCTAAGCTATTCTTATTTCTAACAATATAACATACTGCCCATCAGGATTACCTAGCCCCAACATGCAATTACCCTGGGTAATTTCGAAACCGATCACGTCATGCTCGGCGCATTTGATGGCGAGAAATATCATACTCTTCTCTGGAAGCAACGATAAACTCTCGTTTAAATTTTATCTAAAAATTTTAGAATCTAAGTATTGTTACTTATGTCCGAAACATACAATTCAGTATTTGCCAAATTAGAAAATTTTGGCTGTACTAAAGATAAAGTGTCACCATATAATTATTTAAAGAATAATCAACGTTTTATTGTAAATAAAATTCTGTCTGCAGCGACTGTGTCGTCATCCTGGTTTTCGGTAATGTCTGCTCTTATTCAGTATAGATCGTCGAAACCGAGATGTTAAAACATTAATTTTTTTTATGAAATTTCTGCGAAAAATATCGTAGTTTAGAGTGATGAGCCCGCCACAAAAGTTTTAATGTCACCTGGGAATTAAAATTCCCTTATAAAATAGAACTATGTTTAAATATTTCAAACTAATCACTCGGAACGAAAAATTAGGACATTATTTTGACTAAAAATTAGGACATTATTTTGACTAAAAATTAGGACATTATTTTGACTAAAAATTAGGACATTATTTTGACTTAAAATTAGGACATTATTTTGACTAAAAATTAGGACATTATTTTGACTAAAAATTAGGACATTATTTTGACTAAAAATTAGGACATTATTTTGACTAAAAATTAGGACATTATTTTGATTAGACGCTAACACAGGTTTAAAGTTGTGTGTATTTGAATTTTTGTTGTATTTTTTAAGCATGAAAGTAGAACAAAAAGATGTAAACAGAATTCCGCATAGTCGAAACATGGCATTATATATATAAAATTAGATGCATCAGCTATTGTCAATGCATTTCTGTTGCCACGTCGTTGTAACTAATATTTTAGGTGTAAAAACTAGTTTTAAAAATATGCTTGTTATGGAGACACATTGAAAGCCTCGAGCTGCATTGGCAAAGTACTTTTTTGCATGCAAACTCAGTTATATTGTATACATAAATATTTTTTATCAATTCCGCCTACATATCTCAATGTACATACATGTATATACGTCATGTCTGAATATATATATGTCATGCCTGAATATATATATTTCGTATTTCATTGTACAAACAGGTATATACGTCATGTCGCAATGTACAAACATGTATTTTATGTAGGCTTATTTGCTGCGAACAAATTGCAATTTTAAAACGTGATTTATAAATAAAATCCTGTTACAGTAGCTATGTTTAACATACAAAGTGCAGTCTTTAATTAGGATATATCTAACAAAGTCCCCTAAAATTTGTTTACCCACTTAAAAATGCGCATTAAGAAGTTTTAGATCCATGCGACCGGATTAAAAATGCGCATTAAGAAGTTTTAGATCCATGCGACCGCATTAAAAATGCGCATTAAAAAGTTTTAGATCCATGCGACCGCATTAAAAATGCGCATTAAGAAGTTTTAGATCCATGCGACCGCATTAAAAATGCGCACTAAGAAGTTTTAGATCCATGCGACCGCATTAAAAATGCGCATTAAGAAGTTTTAGATCCATGCGACCGCATTAAAAATGCGCATTAAGAAGTTTTAGATCCATGCGACCGCATTAAAAATGCGCATTAAGAAGTTTTAGATTCATGCGGCCGCATTAAAAATGCACATTAAGAAGTTTTAGATTCATGCGACCGCATTAAAAATGCGCATTAAGAAGTTTTAGATCCATGCGACCGCATTAAAAATGCGCATTAAGAAATTTTAGATTCATGCGACCGCATTAAAAATGCGCATTAAGAAGTTTTAGATCCATGCGACCGCATTAAACCGAAACACATTTTTCCAGAACGCTTCGTTTCGGACAAATTTGTCATGTTTGCCATTTTCAACTGTAGTATATTTATGGACAAAACAAATATGTTAAAATTGAAATAGGGTTATATAAAGTTTTTGCCAATTGAGTGACCCAACAGGGGATCTTTAATGTTCCTCCTGCACTATTCTTTGATTTAATGCATAATTCTTTCATATCCGGGTACGTGTGTGATGTCAATAAGATTCAATTTTATGGTCGTATCTGAGTTTCACCGATTTGCAGATTTGTACAATTTTTGCTGGCTGAATATCATTAGAATGATCGACTTTTACCATCATGCTGGTGCTGTAAATTTGTCTTAATATTCTGTCTGCTTGTTAAAATATTTTTACTTGAAAAACATTATATTTAGCTAAAAACATATTTGGCTGCATGTCTTGTACCTTAAACAAATATATAGAGTGAGTTAATCTCATGCGACAATTACGTTATAATATCTCCATTGTTTGGAACTTTTGTCCCAGCAGTCGTGCCCCTATAATATACACAATCATGGGCATAGTCATATTTTAAATCAATTTTACAGGGTATGCGACACAACCCTACCTTCAACATTGACTCACGTCCATGCTGTAAATCAATTTCTAAGTGTATGCGATACACCCCTACCTATAACATTTTTTGTATACGGCATCGCACATACCCTCAGCTGATATTCAGTGCAAAATTTCCCAAATATTTAGGAAATATTTCCTTAATAACAAGGAAAAATTTCTTTCCTGCTGCAGTTTAACATTTTTGTGTGATATTTTAGTATTGATTATTAAGAAAAGCGTTCCTTAATGTTAAGGAATATAATATTTAATATTGGAAATTTTGTACTGAATATCTAGGAATAGCTAAAATTATAATACTACAGATGCAACCTACAATACAATGTCTGCTACGCATAGCATTTATATTGTGTAAAATTAATTTTTCCATAAATTAGTTTGCTTAAGAAATTTGTGGTCCATAACTTATTTAATTCGTCAATCAAACCTAGCCTCCCGCCGGACCTACTACAGATGCAACCTACAATGCAATGTCTGCTACGCATAGCATTTATATTGTGTAAAATTAATTTTTCCATAAATTAGTTTGCTTAAGAAATTTGTGGTCCATAACTTATTTAATTCGTCAATCAAACCTAGCCTCCCGCCGGACCTACTACAGATGCAACCTACAATGCAATGTCTGCTACGCATAGCATTTATATTGTATAAAATTAATTTTTCCATAAATTAGTTTGCTTAAGAAATTTGTGGTCCATAACTTATTTAATTCGTCAATCAAACCTAGCCTCCCGCCGGACCTACTACAGATGCAACCTACAATGCAATGTCTGCTACGCATAGCATTTATATTGTGTAAAATTAATTTTTCCATAAATTAGTTTGCTTAAGAAATTTGTGGTCCATAACTTATTTAATTCGTCAATCAAGCCTAGCCTCCCGCCGGACCAATTCTTCACTTTCTTTCAAGATGATGGAGTTCGAACAGGCAATCTTCTACGGATGGAAGGTTAAAATGCAGTGTTTTTGCGGTTTTTGATTTCCCAAAACACTTGTGATTATCATGTAAAAACAGGAATGTAGTTTATCAAACATTGAGCAAATAAAATTGCTTGTGATATTAAAATAAATCACTTAGAAAACAGTATAAAAATCAATGCATTCTCGTTTCATTGCTTATGCTGAAAGGCTGATAACGATTTTTCTACAGTTTATAGTACTGGTATGTATATTCATAATCCTTAATCACATTGAATAATTTCTATAATAGATAAATAGTAAATAATGTTTACGATAGCGCAATCGTTGAGATGCGAAAAAGCGTTTTCAGCTTTCATTGTACTGTTTGAACTTACACTGAAAAAAGTCAACCCGTTCGACAGAAGTAATGCTCACCTTTTGTATCTGAAACCTTAAAAAATACCTTAAAAAGCAATATTTCTTTCATATTTGGAAATTTTTCCTTCCTAATATAGTTAGGACATTACACCTTATGATGATAAGGGCAAATTTTCTTGATATGCAGGAAATTTTTCCTCACAGCTAAAGCTCAGAAATTATTTATATTATAATCATACGGGGAAAATTTCCTTCATATTTAGGACAAAATAAAGCCGTAAAGTAAAAATTGTCTTAATAGCAAAAAAATCAGTACTGAAAATTCTACTACTGACTTCTTTTAGGAAATATTTTGCATAGATTGTCGAATTTACAGCGAAGAGATAATTTCTTATATATAAAGAAAAGATTTTCTAAATTCCAAAATTTTCATGCTGTTAAGGACGACATTCTCTCACATTCACTACTAAAATTTTATAGGAAATATTTCTTTTAACAATATTCAGTGCTAAGATTTAACAGTGCAGCTATTGGAAAATTATTTGTCCAAAGTAATACTGAATATAAAAAATTTTTTTTGATTTTAGGTTTCAAACGACCCCAGCCTAAATGTAAAAGATGCTGTTTTATACGTTGAAAGAACACTTGAACGTTTGAAATGTCAACTACACTTCACTACACAACATTGGAAATATTATTTGTCGACAACTGTTAAGGACGACATTCTCTCACATTCACTACTAAAATTTTATAGGAAATATTTCTTTTAACAATATTCAGTGCTAAGATTTAACAGTGCAGCTATTGGAAAATTATTTGCCCAAAGTAATACTGAATATAAAAAAAATTTTTTTTGATTTTAGGTTTCAAACGACCCCAGCCTAAATGTAAAAGATGCTGTTTTATACGTTGAAAGAACACTTGAACGTTTGAAATGTCAACTACACTTCACTACACAACATTGGAAATACTATTTGTCGACAACTAGCACTGACGAATCAATCACTAAGTCGGATTCAAATCACGCAAGCGATGATTATAGAGAACTTGCAAGCGAAACGGACAAAGTAAGTTTAGTGGTTTGGTAATTCGTTCGGTTGATTTAGCAATAACGGCTGGTTTATCGATTGCTTGAAACAGAGTTTTTGTTTAAACCTTAACTTCAAATGATATAAGTTTCGCCAAATTTATATATATATTAATGTCTTAACTTGGTGGTAAAATATTAGGCTTCGACATTATTCAGTGCAAGCGCGGCGTTAAATCAAGCATAATAAAAGTGGAGAATTTAGCCGAATCGGTTCACGGGTTGGCGACTTAGGCTCACGCTTAATCTCACAGAAACGTTGGGAACCGTAACAATAGAAAAAATGTGTCATAAAGATGGCCGAAATGAATATTTTGTGAGCTGAGCCGAAATGTACTACAATTACACTGGTGTTTTCAAAATTGACCAATTTTGTGCTATAGACAATCTAACCGAAAAACCCAAACACATAATATTGTACACCCTATGCAATCATGGCGCATATATTTAAACGCCAAGATGTCATCTATATATAAATATGTACTACAATTTTGTCTACATAGTTAACAATAGTTGTTACACTCATAACTAACAAGCTTTTCTGTCTAAAGTAGCTCTGCAGGAATTCGGTAGCTATTGCCTGAACCAGAGTTTTTGTCTTCTTGCGAGAAATACGACACAGCAGCATACAGGGCTAGGTCAGGGCTGTACCTAAAATCCTTGCAGGACAAGAGGCGAGGAATTCTTTGGAACGCTTTCAGGAAACGTGTATAGTGACCATTACATATGGTTTGATTGAGAACCCACTGCTGTCTAGCAAGAACGCGTTTATACAGGCGTCCCCGCATATCGCGTTTAATACTAGCAACGTCGAGACGGGATGACGATCGTCCTGGTGTTTGGTAGATAATTACTGTCACTATCTTGTTATTAAATTGTATAATATCAAGGTGGTTAAATTGTATAATATAAAGGTCAATATTAAATTGTATAATACCAAGGATAATATCATTAAATTGTATAATATCAAAAACTGGTAAATTTGATAATTCCGTTTTCGACGGCTGTGACGCGTAAACAACACGTCGGTTTTGTTTCGCTTTAAATGTAGTCGGATGAATCCGAGACGTTTGCTGTGCGCCACATTCCACTGGTTACAGGGCTCCAGCGGCTCGGATTTGTAAAACATTCGGTTAAGGCCACAGTAGGATTGTGCAAAGAAGCAATGAACAGTCTGCACAAGGTGAAAACAATGTCATATCCTGACGGCCGTGACAAAAATTCAGTTAGCGGCGCTTTAGTGCAATTTATCCATAAAGCGGCGTTCACATCATAATGTCCCCAATGTTTGGAACCTATGTACACCATATAGTGTCAAGCACACTGTCGATAACAGGATGTCTTAGAAAAACTCATGTTTTATAAGATTTTTAAAGGTAGCTACCCAGGGGTATTGTCATTTCTTGACAGTCCCAAGCACGCCGTGTCTTATTGCAGTTTTATTGACGGTGTGCGGCATTATTTCATCAACGTTCATATGGCCTAGATACAATTTAAATTAAAAAAATACACAGGATTTATAGGATTTAAAAGGATTTTAAAAATTTAAATAGGATTAAAAAACTACACAGCACAGTTGACTAATTAACCATATTACCTACAGACGGTTCCGTTACAGTTAGTTCGCGCTAAATTTGTAGCTTAAGATGTGTACGACAATGTAAAGAAAAAATATATTAGCTAGGGGTGTGTCGTACACCCTCGGAAACTAATTTACAGTTTGGGTGTCAACGTGTTGTCTATACGGCATGGTCGCGACTACAGGGACAAAAGGTCCAAACAGCGGGGACATTAACGTGAACGCAGCATAAAACTTTGTATAGTTGAAAAAATTGTTCAGATATCCAAATGGGCTCCATTATAAAATAATGAAATCTTACTTTCAGGTAATTGGCGAGACAGTCAATATTATCGATGAAGTTGGTCTTTCGCTATACAATCACAGTTACGATCTCAATGATCACGAAAATATTGATAAAGTGCTAAATACAATTGTGGGAAGAAAAATGGTACGTTTATAAAATGCCAGCTACAAAATGTTTTATAGAAAATAAAATTTATTACCATATAAAGGGTTCGTTGACTTTTGCTTTACCTTAATATATCATATAATATCTCTACTGGTTCAGATAGTTAGATGGAAGGTCATCGTCGCTTTGCGATATTTGGCGGAGACGTTTTCAAGAAGGGTATTCTTGACAAAATTTTTGTCGACCCTATATGATGGGGTCGTGACCACGGGATGTCACATTCGTCTCGGTGGTTCCCTGATAGAGAGTGTCCATAATATCAAGAGTTTATAAGGAAATAGTATGACACTTCCCAACCCAACAATAGTGACTCGTGCTGGAGAACACGGCGTTTTTGGCCTAATCCCTGGGTTCATCATGCACAGAGCCCCATGTTTTGTGAAGTAATAGCTCATAACGCCTCCTCGTTTCGCGGGGTGTCTGTGGTTAGTCATATCCTTCCACAAGATGAGTGGTGTCCGAGCTACTTTCACATAAGCCGAGGCGGTCTGACAATGATGACCCTATAGAAGAGTGGAGGTGGAGCAAGTTCAAAAACGTCCGTGCCATCGAACGCGGCTTAACAATAGAGTACTGTAAAGTGCCCACAACTTTCCCTTTATTCTACATTCTTGAATTCTTGATAATATTAAATAGAAATATTGTAATATATTATATATTATTAGTATTGATGATTATTTCTACTAATATATTAGACACTAAAATGAAAATATATTTCCAACTAACGTTTCACCTTCCGTGCACTAAACTCAAGAAAAATATGCAATTTTTGTGCCAAATCCACAGCCTTATATAAAAGAAACATAACCCAGTATGTCATTTTTCCGCAAAGATACTGTCACAAACTTGTGTCTTTTATTACTTTTGGCTTTAATCAAGCTGAAGTTTGCAACACCGGCGTTCCAGACAAATTTCTGTTCGTTTCTGCATTATAATCTTGTGGTGATTGGTATAATGATAATTTATTACATAGCTAGGAATTAGGAGTTCGTTTCTGGTTTTGTTGGCTGTTTTTCTCTTTTGTTTCTCCTTTTTTCATTTATGAATGAAGTAGAGCAGTTTATACGGCAGTTGGGAATTCGCTGACTTGGCGCTTTAGTATTGTATACCAAATATAAAATTTGGATTAAGCCCCAAATAAGAATAGTTCAGTTAGTATTGAAATGGTGAATTTGATAATGGCCAGTAGCATATTAAATTCCTGCATGTTCAAGCTGTATAATTCCGCTGTGTTTCAGTATAGACAAAAACAATGGGATTTTGCAATTGATTGATCTATGTTATGCAGTAGTTATTAAGAATATACAAAATGCCGCTGTAATAACCAAAAAAATAATCTTTCTTTTTTCCCGACAGTATAACTCAAAACGAACTGAAAACTGAGTTGACTTTAATTCTAATATTGTGTGCAAAGCTTGTCATACTTGCTTTTTGACAATATTGGAATATTTTTCATCGATTTTATAAATTTACTGAAAGTGCCTAAAATCTGATTCCTTCAGTTAATTCACCAATTGAACGTTTTTGATATTGTAACATTTTGGACAATTATTCTAAACACACTCTGCTTTGTTCATAAAATGAAAAATCTCGACCTAAAACATAACGATATAGTATATAAGCAATAAAATAAATGTTAAAGAACATAACAGATATGATTGAATAAGTGGAGATATAAAATGTGCCCATGGAAGAGTAAAATTATTGTGTCATGATTGGACCTATCAAAATTACTGGCTGCGTCCACTTTATTAATACCAAAAAATTTTCAAATTACTTGGTAATCACAGTGTTACACGACCAGCACCCGCTAAACTACTGGGTGCACCATATTTTCAAATACCCACAGATTTACAAATTTATTCGATATATATTCCAAATTCCCTCAGAAAATTTAAAGGAAATCTCTTATCGGCTTTTCAGTTTTAAATTGGTTGATCTAAATAATTCGGTAAATTTTGAACATATGTATACAGATAAGATATATAATATGATGAAAATAGACTGAACATTATGAAAATTAAATGAATAGTTAAAATTTGGATTTCGCCAAGTGATATTGTTATGAATACTTTTATATATAAACATCTCTTGGTAACAGTATCTCAGTTGAACTATATTTCTATGATTTTAATTTAGGTGAACGTTATGCTATGGTTGCAGTTTTGCTTACTGCATTAGCACGTATCATACCGTGCTCTAAGGTTTTTTAGCAAATTGAAATTTATTTATTGCACCTAGCAACTTTGGGAGAGACAAGTAATGATATTATTTGTTTGTTTATGTTATTTTCGGTCTGCTTTTTGTTTGTAAGTTTCTTTCTGTTTCTTTTACTTCAATGGACACGTCCATTCCCTGCTCAACAGTATACTTGATCAATATATTATCAACTACGCCCAGAAACTACTTACGCAAAATAAAAATCGAGCGCAATTATGTTTAATTTTAGCATAATTAATCTTATGCCAAACTGTTATAACAAAATTAGATGCTTAATATTGATATTTGTTAATGCTAACATTTAAGCATAATTATGCTAACTATCTTAAGTCGCAAAATCTACTTTATATTTAACAATATTATGCTTAAATCTTGAGTTTTTTGAGCTTAATTCTTTTATACGCACGTCTTTCTAAACTTTAACCGGACATGCACCAGGTTCATTTCACAATTGGTGCAATTGGACACTGGTCTTGATTCTAGTTCGGCGCAATGATCCTGGTTCGGGCATTAAACACTGATCTTGCTTCAAAACAGTTACACTATTTTATTTTTCTGAAAACTGTAAATTTTATCAGTTGAATTTTTTACCATTTTTCGTTTTGTTCTATTGTCCAATTGGGTTAAACGTTGTAACAAGCCCGTTCAAAACGTCTCTGAAATGTGAGAAAAGTTCAGAAACTGTAATACGAGATGAATGTGACAGTCTCAAATTTCGCGTATAACTAAAATATACAGGATCTCGATGAGCTGAGCGAAAAGATATCAACAGCGACTGCAGCATCTAAAGATTTTCCAGAAACAATCTGCGTTATCAGTGACACACAAAAGCGACATTTAGATGAGAGTCAAAAGCGTTTGGTTGGCCTTGAAAGCATTGTTAAGATGTTGATCGAATTCAGTGTCAATCTAAAACAGGTAAAAAATTCTGATTGACATATTTTTACTATTATTTTGATTAGTTATTCAGGAAGCTGGGAGAAATGAAGCCGGCGTCCGTGCGGCTAGTTCGTAATCAGTGGTATTGCAGAGTTCTAAATTCGGCTTTCCAAATTTAAGGTACCAGAGAACAATCATGGCCCGGCAATTAAATGCTGAACCCATTTTTGTCACATAGCAAAGCCGTGAGATCCTTTATTTCTTCCAACGATGAGAAGAAGAAAAGATTTCAATTTAAGGACTCTGTGTTTCACAAAATAAACGCGTTTACAGTGGCAGACACGATTTATACGTGTAGGTAGTATAAGGCTGTAAACCTTATTTATAGGCGTTCAAGCAATACGTAACTGAATGAAGTAAATACGTGAAACAATATACAAATACATAA
>JASANE010029590.1:0-81226 GCA_030248225.1 Trileptium ribeirensis
TATTATATATTTTCACGGGGTTTCGTAATTTTTACGGTCGACGAACCCGATTTCCAAAATGTAGTGCGTTTTCATTTGTCTGATTATGTATTGTGTGCAGAGCATGAAGAGTGGCCTACATATAGCAATTTTTGAAGGCTGAATACACTGATTAGGCCATCTAGAGTCGAACGTGCATATCTTATGGCTTTTCATGTGTTTTCACTGGATTTAAAGTTAATGAGTCCGTTTTCCCGAATATGGTATGTCCTAAGTTGTTTGGTTGGGTAGACGAGGTTTTAGGATTTTCAGTGTATTCAGGGTTCGCGGTTTTATGGTGGTATATACATCAAAGATAGCTTGTTTTACAGCTGATTAAACAAAATGATAACTTAAAAATGAGCTCACGATCGCTCAGTTCCTCCCTCGCTTGCGTGATAATAGTATATATTTAACGAGAGAAAAACAAAATGAATTCCACAATTTCATATTATTGTTTATGTATCGACAATACATTGTGTGTATACTTTTCCTTTATAATAACAAAAACTTTGATACTAGATAACCTAACTAATTCACACACATACATTTGAGCTATCAAATGCATTCAAAAAGTATAACTAAGTATTCGATAGATACAAAAGTAGGTTCAAGCCTCCAGCACTACAAAGCACCGATTTAAATTTTTATAAACGTAAATGAAAGAAGTGCTGGAAAAGATACATTTAAGAGACTATGCTTCGGTAAATTATGTGTCAGTGCGATTAAATTTAGCTGTCCACTGAGCAATGTTATAACAATATAATGCAGATTCAAATTACATAGTTCTTCGAGCAAGGTACTGGTAATAGTGGTTCCCGGATCTTTTGATTGATGTGGCCCGCCACAATAACGGGCCTTTACTATCTTGAGATTGCATCATTATATTCGAAAATTTTCCAAGCATCACTGTTTTGGGTGAATAATAGCTCCAGACGCCACAGAAAAGTATACTCAAACAATTATAAAAAGCAACGAATTCAAGATTTAAGCTCGGCTGTAATTATAACACTGAAACTTCAAAGTAATTACAATACGTTATAACAACGCTGCTATTAATAAATAGGAACACGGGAGGATAAATGAATATTTTACGTGCAATCTATTAATTTGAGTAATATTACTGATTTCGCTGTTCTTCGGACATGATTCCAAGCGTGGAAAAAAAGCAAACAAACTTGCCATCCACCAGATCATAGCATAGGTTACCCGTGTTAAATAGCTACTTTTGTGTGACATAGGAAGCCGTTATTATAAAATTATGTATCAAAAATCGAACATATCGAGGCATATTCTGAAAAAACGATTTTCTAGTCTTTGAAGAGCGTTGTCATATTAAAACGCATAAAATAGTGCAATTACTCATAATCCGCAGCGTTATCCATATCTTGTGTGCAGCGGCCACGAAAGCCTAATCGGTGTGTATAGCTGGTACTACACTCATTTTAATGGGAATTCTAAATAATTAATTACTCAAAAATTCCTCACAGTTACAGATTTGCGGAGTATGAATAATACAGGGTCGTTCAAAGCTTATAACAGTAAGAAAAAAGTGTAAATTGTCTACATTCCCAATTCTGCTCTCTACTGCAAACGAGTATCAAAACTATGTTCCATTTCATCACAGAACCATACCACACGAATGACTAAAACAAACACAATACAATTATACATTGTTTTTTAAAGTATATATAACGTTTTTGTTTGTATAATATTACAGTGCTGCGGAAGTTATATATACCAATTAAAGTATTATACATTAGCAAACAGATAAGCACAGAAAGATTAGGGACTTGCGTAGCTGTACAACTGTCTGATCGTCAGTAGACATATCTTAAATACTAAAACATTGCATGAAATCAATTTCCATTTATATCAGATCCCATAAATATGCGGATATGTTGACGAGCATACGTACAACTTAAACTTCATAAAGTCCTCACATTTGCTCTACTTTTCATCGTTTGGCTTTTCCATGTTAACCGTTTGTATATTTCCTACAGTTTGTTAGTACATCTTGTGGTACAATTCTAGTTGGAGAAGATTATGAATATATTGAACTTTTGATCTAGTCAGTTCGCAGAACTTAAAACACGTAACAGCAGGTCCTACCGCTGGGTGTATAGTGACCAACGCGCAAATCGCGATCTATGCGCACCTTACTGATTGCTGTTTCAAGTTGCTGTGTTTATACCAATTTCTTTCAGATAAATATATAAGTATATACATGAGCCAGCAAGACTGTTTTGAAGTACGCGCCGGATCCTACTTCACAACTTCTGACCTCATACCACCGCTGATGCTAACTGGTTTACAAAATCAGCAACGGCGCTGGCAGTGACTCAGTGTCTGAGACACCACGTCGATACGGTATCGCAGTTTAGAATCCTACTTCGCAACTTCTGACCTCGTTCGAACGCTGCCGCTAATTGGTTTGAAAATCAGCAAACGGTGTCAGACGTTGAGGCAGTGACTCAGCGACCAAGACACCACGTTGATCTGGTACCACATTGTTTGATTTTCTGAAATATATTTTTCGAAATAAATCTAAACAATCCAGGTATATGTTTGAAAAAATTTAGGTTATCCGAGGAATGCCCCTGCGAGTATGAGGTTGTAAATTTGAAAATATTGAACTAGCAACTGGTTGTATTTGAGGCGATTTTATGCGCTATGCACCAAAAAATTCTATTTTATGAGAGTGCCTAGCTATGTTAGTGCCTCGAGCCGCGCCGATTTGTTCTTACATGTAGGAAGGACAAAACCCACCATCATATATCGTACATGCTCTACAACTACTATGAACATGTATGAGTTAAACAATCATCCTCTGGATTGATAGAATGAAACAACTTTAGACCACTAGGCCATTAACAGAATTTGTAGTTAACCCTTTCCCGAATTTATATATATGTTTTTCGTCCAATGTATAACTGTACAACGTATGATATATAATTGACCAAAATAAGCAAAATTTAGCAAAACCTTAGCAAAATTGGAGAAAAATTTTTATTTTCTAAGAATTTCAAAAATTTAACCGCGATCAATTAACTCGCTCCCTTCAAATTAAGGATAAGAGAGAGCCTAATTTTCAGGCCCTGCCCAGCCCCGCCCGAAATATGGACGATCTGGCCCGAAATCATGAAGACCAAGCCCAAATGAAAACTGAGTAGCCCTATCGGTGTTTGTCGAACAATGTGAAGTGGTTGATATATGCTTACAGGTAAAGATATTTTCTTGCCGAATTCCAAATATATTTAACTCATACCTGTCGCAGCAGCAGTCCTGGGAGAGCGCGACTCCCTGAGTCTTCGGCGCCTGACCTCCTCCGAGGCGGCAGTCTGACCCTGTCCGAGGGCACTCTAATGCCACCCTGGGATCCAAATTCTCGAAAATTCTCAAATTGGAACTCTTTGATATTGATTCTTTGAAGTGGATCCATTAATATTATTTCACTCAAAAAGTATGTTTTACAAAAAACTCCTCTAGATTTGATGTTTGTAGCGTGAAAGTTTTGTATTTAGTCGTGTTTTGTGTTATATATTGCTCCTCATCATCGACGCTGTAATCACCATACAGCATCACACGACAAAAATTTTCAAATTGGAACTCTTTACTATTGATTCTTTCAAGTGGATCCATTAATATTCTTTTACTCAAAAAGTATGTTTTACAAAAAACTCATCTAAGTTTGATGTTTGCAGCGTGAATGTTTTGTGATATAATATATACGTCAAAAATTCTGTACGTGTCTCGATTATATAGTTTAAATTATTTTATGGTCAAAGGTTATTCAAATAGTTGTTCAAAATTTCGAAATCAATATAGTGTGTCGTACTAGTGTATGATTGGGAAAACCTATGGAATAGTTTCAGAATTGTAGTTTAAGAACATCGCTTTGTCATCTACACCAGTTTAAAACCATCAACGATAATTAATCCAAGTGCAGCGACTGCCCAATAATTGTTAGTACACATGTAAGTCATTATTGTTGAACTTTAAACCGAGGCGATTAATAATTGTGAAGGTACAAATGCCAAACAAGTACTCTGGATCTGGACAAAGAAGCGTTTCTACCCATTTACTCTGTATTATGGAACACACGTTGTTTTTTAGACACATTTACACTAAAACACTGTCAAAAAGGCCTTGCAGAGAGCACCTATTAAAGGGAGCCACCAACCAGTCTTTTAAAAGTGTACCAGATCCCGATGAAAGGAACAACCTAGTCATTTCGATGCCAACGCCGACTGGCAAAACAAATAAAACCAGAACCAATAATCCTTCACTAAATCAAATCATCTATTCATTTCGACAGCGATCACCAAAGTGTACAACCAGGTTTTCAGAACACCGCCCACGAAAACACCATTATGTTTTTATCCAACGCCTACTAAACGGAACCGGCTAGTCGTTTCGAGAATAGTGCCGATTGCTAGCAATACACAAAAATATGCAATACCCATTTAAGTTTTTGTCAAATTTAATGCAAAAATTAATAAAAGTTTCCTTTTGAACAGAAAGTTTAGTCAAAACGTAGGAGTATTCTCGACATCGTCTATAAAATGAACAGCATATAATGTTTACAAAAGAGGCAGCACTAGCTACATACGAATATAGAAAAAATCCAGCAATCTTTATTTTAAAGGCGAAAATTTTGCGCAGAAACCTAAGTCAGTCAATATTACCCTGATAACATGTTGAAATTGAGAAGGCTATCGCTCATCTCAAAAACCGCTGTAACCAAACGTGCCACAAACTACCACGGATATGATGCAAGTAATAATAATAATAGTAAACACTTATATGGCGCCTATTTCGGTAAACGTCACACAGGCGCGACCTTGGACAACAGTCAAGCCGGCACATTTTTGTTGGCAGCTATATGCGCACTCAGACGGGACTGGGGACGCCGGTCAAAATATTTAGTCAAATCTCGGTTTGACTATTTCTTTCATTTCATTCCTGCAGGACCAATCCCAGTGTGCAGAAACCGTTATATTATCAATATTGTCATGAGTATTGGTAAGCGGGCACTTGACCGCGCGGGTCATGTATTGTTATCATTTTATGCATTATATTGTATCGCTATACCATGTGTCATAGGCATATACATAAGATGGGAGTCAGTCGGATCGAACTATGCAGGAAATGAAGAGAAATTTCAGAACGCTACGAAATTATCATGGTTGCGCACCTTGTAATAACAGCACAACCTGAAAGAAGACAGTCTTGACCTCAAAAATTCCGGGTTTAAGTATGGTCACTAGGGATTCGCAAAAGTACCATCGGGATCACCAAATACTCATCAACATCTCCTTTATGTCATCAACATCCCATATATAAATTCTCAAAACATCTGGGTTTGAAAATGCAGCTTCCTTTTGGATATATACAGTGCTATATATAATTGGCTTTGAAAGTTAAGCAGCTTTTCGGAACTTATCAAAGAACCAAGTGAAACAGAGGAAAGAGTAGACAGATGGTATAAAAGATTGTTTGACGATGCGGCATATAAACACACAGCAGAGCAGTTGTCGCTATTACATATTTTTCTTCTGGTTTTATATATAAATTTTGGCTTTTTCTTTTCTTACGTTTGTGCTCGGCATAACTTTTCATCCGTGCAGCATGGGGAAGACCTCGGTTCGGTTCGTTTTGTGTTGGGATCGTAGAGGACTGAAACATTTTTTCTGGAGCTTTGCTGCATGAGTTTTTCGTGTCGACTGCTCTTCCAAACCCTCTCTCCGATATCGTGAGTGTTGGGCTCGTCAATGGGGTTGGGTATTGCAATTGGATTGAATTGATAACATGTCCGTACTGATGTTCGAATTTTCCAATGTTATAGTCTGCTAGCATGGAATTTAGGAACATTTTATTGTTAGCAATCATGTAAAGGATAGGGAAAGACGGAATTGTTTCGTTGTGATCAATTCTTGAAATTTTAACGCTAGCCATATTTCAAACTAAACGAGGCCGTCGATCGGCAATTTCGGACCGTGGTCAGCTTAATCCCGGTTCTGGGGTAAATTTCCTGTATGTCTTTGAGTTCTCGCTTTGTAACGTTTCGTTCGTTCGGGATTACTGGTTCGATTCGCCTTTCCAGTCCATGTGGTAGGGAGAAATGACAGTCGGTTTCGACTGACGGGCGACTCGGACTGGACAGAGCGACGTGCGTAGGGCGTAGAAATCAATTGTTCTAGTGCGTGCAGGCTCATAAGTTCCTAAGCGTCTGGTGCGAACTTTTGTATATATATAACTATAATTATTATAACAACAGGAGTGTTGCATTTAAAAGCCTTGCTTGAAAGAAATCCACAAATTTTTACCCAAAACTGCTGCGCGACTGATGCCAATGATCGGAAGAAATGTGTTTAATTCTCGTGTGATACAAAGTTTTGTTATAAAAGGGGAGGAGATAGACACTTCAATAGTTCTAACGGGGACTTATTTTTGGTTTCAGAAGATATGGATTCATTTTTGGGGAATCGAAATTCCCCTGACCCTCGTTTCGGGCTTGCGCATCCCAGAAACCAGCAAAATATCAAGAATTTATTAAAAAATAAGTAATGTTAAGTGGTAAAATGGTGAGTAAACTTGGAATATCTTGAACAGTGTCGAATGTGGAGCGGAATAAGGGCGTTATAGGGTCGACAAAATTGTAAGGATTCGTTAAATGCATATTGTTAAGAACGTTTTATTATGAAAATATTAAGATGGCGTATGAGCCCTAAATACAGCAAAACGTTACATATTTTGAGCAAGATTATTCACTCAAAATTTCATAGCGAACACGGTATGCGTAGGCTTCGGCGCCCTAACTGGCCTGCGAGAGATGTGTGGATCTCATAATAGTGTTTGCATATTTAGGGTGTATGGCACGTCTAGGTTTAGGGCAACCATCATTTAAAGCCTTTCAGGCTATTGAGTTTCTTAGGCGCACGGCGAAGATTCTCTTGAGAGAACCTTGCTTATATATTCTAGCAGCATTTCGATCAGCTACCGCCGCCACAAACTGCTTCCCTTATGTGTTTCGTTCTTGAATAGATGCTGACAACTGTGGACGCGCAGCATAATCATATATATCGCCAGCAATCATAAAGGCGATATATACTCGAGTTCCCGATTAAAGTCACGTGCCACGTCCGAACATTCGGGAAGCAGTTTTTGCTTTTAAATTCAAACCCATGGTAGAAATGGAACATCCGTCGATAACGACCACAGTGAGTTTAAAAAGGGAAAACTCAGTTGCTTATTGTGGGGGGGGGTTCTAACGGGTAAATCAAGCGAAGATCTTGTGTTTTAACTGTTTATGAACTAAAATGAGGACTTCGTGCACAGGATCTGGCGAGAGCTCGCACTGTTAACTGTATTATCTTTATGCAGATTTTGTGCTTTTCAAATATTATTAACTGCTACTTTTGACCGCAGATTGTTGTACATAGTAAAATATCTGCCTTGTAAATATTGCTAAGCGACGAAAGCGATAACTAGCAGGGTGAGATTTATGCATAACAAACAAATCTATTTTTAAACGAGAAAATTCCTTGTTGAGTGTGCGAAGGGTCATAACGTTTGGTTTTTGTTAGAGATACGAAATGGTAAGGGAAGACACGCAATTGCAAATTGCATTAAGATACTTTATCCGAGATAACGCTGTTTCACAGGATCATTACGTAGTTGCACTCGGTTATGCAATTGTCGTATAAAGTTGTTTTATGGTTGAATACAAGGTGCGCGTGGAAGCGCTAACAATAAATAATTGCAAGACTTGTTTTCTTTAAGTTTTTTTCATGGAAATGCTGGATCATAACTTGAGTTGTAATAAATATTTGGAACTAAACTTTTTTGCTGCAAAACTATTATTCTTGTGCAAAACATATTTTTAAGATGGTATGGATTAAAGAAGTGTACATTTTTAACGAAGAAGATTCATCTAGTCATGCAGCACGTTGCCACCGTTATGTGTAGTGCCGGCGGGTCAAACTGAAGCCAAGTATCCGCAACATATTTGTTTGCAATCGACAAAAAATTCTCTGAAGATATCAAATCAGTGTAACATCATGTTACACTTTGCGAACAGGTCCAAACGAGTAGCCGACATGCACAAAGCTGCACCGCAGATGAGTTGAAGTTCGTTAAAGCTCGTAAACAGCAAGGTGTATCATTTACCTTAATATGTGCGCACCTAGGGTCGAATTCTGTCAAAAAGTTAGTGACAAAAGTTCCGGCTAGTGACAAAAAGGCGTAGCCAAATCCGGGCCGTCATAAATAAAAGAAATAACTAAGCTACGCTAGTATATTTGTATGAGCCGGAAGCAGCCATGTCTCAGGATTTCATAGCTGGGACCGGCTACTGAAAAATAATTTATTACGTTCAATTTATCCAATCGTGTTGCAAGGAATATTATTTAGCTCCAGGCCCAAAAAACGCAAGATTAGTAGTATTTGAAAGAAAAGCGCATTAATGTAACTAAAATAAATACGTAAATATTGCTATTTTAAAATTTTTTGTTTAAGCGCCTTGTACAAGCCAACCTAGTGGTTATGTAAGACACGCTTTTTCATACATGAAAATTATGCTGCTGTAACCGGAAGGTTGTTTTACGAATATATGACCTTATGTATCATCTATTTCCATTTTTATGCATTTTCCAGTATCGTCATATATTTCTGGCTTTTAGAGCCGATTCCAGCCATTATGACAATTTACCAGATCGCTGTACTATTGGCTAATATATTTGTTTAACATCCTGAGTTTTTATATTTATTTTATGGTATTCAAGATAATATAAAAAGTCGAATTTCAGTTTGATGGGCGACCTGATACCGGTGAGGCGTCATTCCGATCATGATGTGAAGATAATTTACTGTTATAATTGAAATAAACAATACAGTCATATAATGTGTACATGTTATCACGCTCGACTCGCCCGAGGTGTGCGGGGTGATTTTCATACCACAATAGAATCATAATGTTCTCGATTTATGAGTATCCGGTGGATCCCAAAATAATCAACCAGGTCAAGTCATTGTATGGTTTATGGTGTTGTTAATAAAGATAATCATATTGATGATAATAATGTTAATTGTGTAGTGTAGAGGAAAGGGATGCGCGCTTAGATGGGTTGAGGATGTTGTTTACATCTTACATTTGCCATTTCGGCGCACTATAGACAATCCCGGTACGCACACTTTTCAACGATATTGTATCTAGTGCGTACAACGTGCAATGGGAAATGCCTGTCAAGACGGGTCGGGCCACGGTGCAGTACTTTTAAAAAGACTTGCCCTAGCACGCAAGGGTGTAAATGATCTGTTATATTTATGATTTTATAGGATTTGATGGAATTTGCAACAAAATAGTGAGAAAGAAATTGGAAACACTTGAACAGTAACATCACTTTAATGGACTAACTTAAATTCGCAATTTCTAAATCCCTTTTACAAATAAAGCAATCTAGGATTGCTGAATCATCATCAGAGGTTTCTAAGGTCGCAAAATCACATCACTTGTCCGGGTCGGCCCTTCCCTGGCGCATAAGTACTTAGATCCCCCAACTAAGCGTTTAAACATCCAAAATTTGAAGCCACAAATCACAACAATCATAACCCAAAACTTCCCGATTTTTTGAACCTCACACCTCTATGGGATCTTATACTAACATCATGAACCGAGACCCCAAATCTTATCGGTCGCCCCGGATGCCAATAACCCCCGCGGGATATCAAAATTATTTATATCTTGCGCCCAAAATGGCCTCTAACAGAGCACCTATGCAAGATACATCAAATCTATCATTTTATCAGTAGGCGACAGGGCATGGACCCGGTCCCGCGCCCGGCCGCGTATTCCACTCCGTTCGCCTGTAATGGCAAAAAACATCCTTAAATTGTTGGAAGTTGCAAGCGCCCTGAGCGCCCGTATACGTTTTTCTTTTGAAAACCTCGAGCCGGCCAGCACAAGGTTTAGTTTGTTTACATGCTTCCTTGGCACATTTCGGCCACTGCCCAGTTAATGCCTGCGTCGATTCTTTTGTTGTGTTGCTGCGCTGCTGCGACGCCGTTTTCTTATGTGTTGCTTGCCGCCACGGGCGCTTATTTGGTGTTATTTCGAAAAAGTTTGTGCCGGACAAAATAGAGGTTTTGCCGACGCATTTGTGTGCATATCTACATATATATTTATATATGTTCTTATTTGAGCTTATTTAAGGGTACTGATGCTAAGTTAAATTTAAAATTCTTTTAGGATTCGCGGGGACGGTAGACAAAGGGGGTTAGATTAGGGTATAAAAGCAGAATGTCCGATTTAGCATCGGAGCCAGTCGAGATAAAACTTTGTAGGTGTTAGGATTCTTTTGACGGTTGTCGCCATCAGCTTTCGTTTTCGTTTTGGCTTTAAACATTTCGTTTCTCCTTTTCGGTTTTCGATTCTCTCAGGGTGGCTTCTCGCCGTGCAGCAACGGTGCAGAGCCTTTCCTGCACTTTTTAAATTCTCGGGATCTCTCGATCCATTAAGGACCGCCTTTGCTGGTGTTGGAGTGTCTGGTGGATATGCTGGGACCGGAAAAAATTGCAAAATTGACAAATTGTTCGAAAACCTTGATCTGCATGTCTTCTCGACTTGTCCTCTGCTCGACGGACTGTTTTCTCGTATTTTCTGTAGGTCCGATGGCTGTTGGTGTTTTTCTTTGCAAAATTTAATGTAAGATGTGTTACGGGAAAGTTCAAACGGGGGTGGGGCATGTGTGTAACGGGAAAGTTGGAAAAAAGGGGATATTGCTAGTGGGTGTTGGAGTTAGAGAGAGAGAGGAACGAGTGAGGAACATTTCGAATCTGGAGACAGTCGCGATCACCGTCGCGGCTTTTTACAGCAACAAGGTACCCCGAAGAAATATCTGGCGAATGCACAAAATTTTCACCGTAGCCTTGATCGAGGGGGAACCCCTTTTTTTCATGTCACGGTGATACGTGAATGGCTTCGGGAAACTCAGATCGATCTACGGAACCCAGGCAGATCGAATATACCGGAATAGGATGGAACCATTTGCAACGGGAGATGAAATTTTAGTGAACACTTAACGCTCCGTAGCACCGGGGTTTTTTTGCGAAAGGTTTCATTAGCTAAAGAGCGTGTTCACTCTAGGTAGTGTCTTCATTGGCCCAGATTATTGCGGACCTAGAGAGAGAGGAACCGCTGCAGAGTGCGTATGGAATGTATGGAAAACCAGAGATGGATTTACCTGTAACTGCGTAGAACTTATGTTGATCAACCGTTCTCTGTGACAGCCCCATGGTAGTCGAATTGCCGTCTCGCGAAAATGCACGAAAGTTCGTTATTGAACTCAATTCAAACGTTTTCAGCTCCCCAGTGCCCCTAACGCAGCATCTCACAACACACAAGGATCCGGAACAGGCGTAGGTAGTCAACAACTAAGTAGGGATTTATCCGCGAGAGATTTATACTAGCGATACTAGTCTCTGGAAATTAGGAAAATTTTAGACTAACGAGAAAAAGGCGGGAAAGGCCTTATTATTTGTAAGCAGGCCTAAGGTTTGACCCTGTCTCAGGCGGACCTCCATGCTACTAGACACGTGGGCCACTATAGGGCCAGGCCGAACACCCTGGTAAACCTGCTAAGCTAACCGGTTCCCTTAGTTCGTCTAGCAGATTACAGAGCAGCCGTGGAAGCCGGGGTTGTCCGGGCACCACAGCGGGACGCGGTGATGCTGCTGGAATTTTTAGGGCCAGAACTGGTCCTAGTACCTTTGTGGGATCTGGCTTCGCTCCAAAAAATGTCACAATGGCTAATCGCGAATAGCCAAGCGTGACTTTCTCGCTATCGCAGACTGTGACAAAATCTGGCCCTGTCGTACATATCTTAAGCTAATGATACATAAGCAGGAAAAGGATCACCCCATTTTACAACCAGACAACATAAAATGCATTATACTTATGTCAAATATAACAACTGTATAATTGCTGCGTAGCTGGAGGAATAGGTTAATGTTTCAACAACTGCTTGCAGATGCACAGGTAGAAGGCAGCCGGATTGAATTCCGCTACATCCAACTTTTCAAACGGTTGCGTTTCGAAAGTTAACTCATCAATCCCCTGCTAGCTACTATGTACTAGGACCAGTTCTGGCCCTAAGGATCCCAGCTGCACCACCATTTCTCCTTGCGTGGTGCCCGGACAACCCCGGCTTCCGCGACTCCCCGGGGATCTGTGCGATGGCCTAAGGGAACCGCTTAGCTTAGCAGGCTGCCGGCGGGTTAACCATGGTGTTCGGCCTGGCCCCTATTTTGGCCCACGTATCTAGTGGTACGAAGGTCCCCCTGAGGGAGAGTCAACCCCTAAGCCTGCTCACAGGTAATAAGGCTGACTCGCCTTTCTCTCAATTCCATTTAAATCCTAAATGGAGGCGCGATTCCTTGTTATAGTCGAATACGCGGGAGCCTAGTTCAGACAATAAATTTGGTTGGTTCCACTGGAGGTCCCTTGCCGAACCGGTAGCTTGAGGGAACACCTGGAACTCAATCCCCAGTGCTCTTATCTAGCGCGAGTAAATTTGTGTGAAGCCGTGCACCAACTACTGATCGGGCCTAACTATGAATTCCGGGACTAAACCTAAGCTTCGAAATTCAGCCTTATGTTCACTTAGAATTTTGATTATTTTAAGACGCTGATTCAATCACGACACTAAACACATATCGCCTACTATAAGTTTCACACTCTAACAGTTTATTTAGACGAATTGCAAGTTATTACATTCGAATAACCGAGATAATTTATGTACAACAAAAATGTATGGGTACCTCGCAGGGCAACCCGTGATATACTTGGGTACCGAACGGGTGATGTGAGTCCTGGTTAAACCCTCCGAGGGGGTCGCGTAAAAATCAATTCCGCTGGCTCTTACTTTTATACCCCGTGGACTGCCTTACCCGCCTGACAGGACATAGAGATGAACCTTCCTGGCCGATCGCTTGTTGACTTCGCCTGTGGAAAAACTCCGGGCCATTGGACACTCTCCTGCCATTAACCTCTTTTCACTTTGTACTCCGTCTCGTACTTTATCTTGAGGCCGGACGTCAGCTGCTGGTTACTTGTAATGAAAGTTTGTCACCAACTCTGCGTGCGCCAGGGTCAGCTTAAAATGCGGGTCATCATCAAAAGAGGGATGCGCTGCCGCGTCTCCCGAATTTTGTCTGTCTTGTAATGATTCCTTGAATTGATGATTTTGACATGAAAACATGGCGCAATACCGGAAACCCACCGTGTCTAAACGGTTTGTGGGTTCGCGCCTATGAATTTCTTTCACAGAAAACTTTGGCGAAACAATCACTTTGCAGTCTTCTCAGGGACGTCGCTCGGCTAACGGGTGCGAGCACGACAGTTTGTTTAAAATTTTACTCAGCCATGCGTTGCAGCTGACTCCGTCTCGTTTCCTAATTTGGTGAGGCGCTCCTCCGAGTGCCTTTGATTTACTTGGAGGTCCGCAGTCATTTGCAAGCATGAATAGGGCGCGCAATGCCGCGCTCTCGGCGAAATGTTTAGTTTGAGAACCAAAAGAAAGCAGTGGCAGGATAGTAGATTTGCAAAACCGTGAGAAGTGGGGAAGACAACGCACGAAAGGTCCGGATACGTCACTCCCTACGGAGCAGCCGCATCGACCCATGGATAGTTGTTCCATTGTAAAATACGTGACGGGTGCTCTACCGTGTCTAAACGGCCTGAGACCCGCCTTAATTTTTTTGGGGTTAGTTGACTGAAATTTTTATTCGGAGCGAAACGAATCTCAGAGTAGCAGCTCGAATCTCTGGGGCTAGCGTCAGGGGTTCCGTTCTTTATTTCTTTAAAATGCTTTCTGCGTACAAATGACTGCGTCCGTCCCGAGCGGACCGCTCGCCCTACTTCCCCAATACTGGGTCTTTAGGTCGTGTGACCTGGGGTTGTTCTTACAGATTTTCCTATAACTTAGACTCGACCCAAGCTATGAGAGTTAACACGGAATGGAGCACGAGTCAAAAGAAGCTCCATTGTCCTTTGAAAAAATCGTAAACGTTTTACGAGGCCAATTTGCGGCGGGGTCCTAAACTGATTGATGCAAATTACTGAAGTCTTCTACCGTGTCTAAACGGCCTGGAAGACTGGTTTTAAATCAAATTGTCGGTGGACGATCAACGGAAATGCTCAGGAACAAATGCTCGAACTTTTGACAGGGAGCCTAGCGTGGGCCCTTACTTATGCTCACTTAGCGTTTGCCTCCAGGTCAACACGCGACTAGTTTTTTGTATTAAACCTTACTTCGAACGCCTTACCCCTCCCGTGTCCCGATGTCCTTCCCCCTTCCCCGTGTGTGTTCCTTATTCCCTTTCCCCGTTGACATCACTAAATACAGTTTCGCCCCCGGGTCTAAAATTAAAACATGGCGACCCGGCGAGCGGGGAACCAGTCGAGCATTTGTGGTTTGCGAGCAGCTTAGCGCGTGACTTTCTTGATTTTGTTGGGACTGCACTTGCGAGTGCATGGAGCTTCCGTCGGACGCGCCCGCACGCGCAAGAGCAGCCCCGGCCAGCAAAATATCGAAACTTTGAAGAGTCACTAGGGGGCTCCGTCCTGTGCTACACAGTGGGAGACACCCCTAGGAAAGAAAACCAAGCAAGCAAAACAAAATCTTTAAAACCTTACAGCTAAAAGGGCGACACCGCTCGACTCCAAAAACAGACCACTTGGCCTGTGCTACAACTCGACTGGCTCCGACACTGCGTCGGGCCTATTCCTTTTATACTAGCGTCTCGCCCGCTCACCAGCCGTCGATGTCCCCTACAATGTCCTTGCCTGCTCGAACAAACTTCTATTTTCAAAAAATTTGAAAACTACAAACTTATACACATACAGATATAAAGAAACATATGCATCGGCAAAACATCGTGTAGACAACAACACAGCAGCTCATTAATTGACGAGTCGCCACTGGTCGGCCGTAATAGCATTGGTTTTAGCTGCCTGTGAGCTGAGCGCGACAAATGCTGTAAACAAGCTAAACCTCGCGCTGGTAGGCTTGAGGTTCTCTGCGGGCTATGATATACCAGTGCCCAGGGCGCCGAAGTTTAATCAAGCTTTTTGCATATTTTTAGCGATTATGAGTTAACGAAAAGCAGTAGGCTGCCGGGGGCGGGACCAGGTTCATGCCCTGGCTGGTTGGCTACTGACAAAAATATTAATTTTAATATATATCCCAAAGGTGGCCCGCTAGAGGCCGTTTGATGAGTCGAAGACAGAGAATTTTGTTGTCCCGGGAGGGTTATCGAGGTCCTGCTCGGACCGGTTGAGTCAGGTGGCCCCGGTTTTCGACTAGATTGTTAGGGCAAGACCCCGTGGGGGTGCTGAGCTTAAAAAATCGGGGAGTTTTGGTTATTTCTGCGGAGATAGGAGACTTTGAAAAATGGGTGTTTAAACGCTTAGTTGGGGGTCCCTAAGTATTCAGGGGTACGGAGTGGGCTGACCCGAACGCGCGATTTTGAAGCCTTGAGGGGTCCTAGTGATAGTGTAGTAATCCAATTTCGCGTGGAGTGCCGAAAACTATAAAATTTTGCCTTTAAAAATACCTATAGAAAATTGAGTTTTAGTCGAACTCTGAAAGTTTTAATTCAACCAGCAACCTGGTTCTCGCTTCACTCACCGAATCAGTTATACAACAACTGCATGCCAGGATAGGTCCTCGCGGTTTAAATGCCAATCAAAATTTTCCGTTTGCGTTTTGATAAAGGTTCTGCACAATACCCCGACTCATCCTGACACGCAGTACTACCTATAAGATAAAATAAAAAAACATTTATTTAAGGCACACAATAAACGCACAGGTTATCATTGATTTTACTTGGGGTCGACCGGATACCATACTTAGTGTCACAAGTATTCCATTTTGGTGCCAAAATCACCCCGTGCACCTCGGGCGGGTGGAGCGTGACGATACGACAATTTACATTCATGATAGATTTTATTTTTATGACAACGATAATTGATAATATACAACATGGTACTCAGGTCACGCTCCACCGGTATCCGATCGCCCGTCGCACCCGTTTTCCCAATTTTGACCTTGGTTTTCCTTATTTGAAGATCTTGTTGAGATCCCTGAAGTTTCGGGCTGTTACATCTCTTAAAATTTTTTTGGATTTTATAGACTCCTTACTTATGGTAGTAAGTTAAATTTGTCGAGGTACGAAAAGAAAGTGAAAATTTTGCGTGATTAATTCCATGTGATGCACAGCCCTTGATTTCAATTAGGTAAAATTTGTATGAAATTTGAAAATTTAGCCCGTTTGAGCTTAAAATTACCGTAAATTTCGAGAATTTTCCAAAAATTTAGCCCGTTTGGGGATAAAATTACAATAAATTTCGAAAATTTTCCAAGAATTTCCCAAAAATTTGTTAAAATTTGTTAAAATTTGCTAAAACGAGGGTAGAAGGACGATCAATTTGTTTGGTTATCACCAAAAACGCGTCCCTTCTCCCTTTATTTTCGGTGGTTTTGGAAGTTTTCCCTTATGGTTTATACTATTTGAGTTTAAGTTTTATTCCTGTTTTGTTGTAGTGGTTCAGAAATGTCTCTTGCCTGACCTAATTGTAAAAATTTTTCCAACGTTCTAAACGTTATACATATGCATACAACATCATTACAAAAACCATATATATATACACGTCTCTAGCACGTACCTCCATTGTAGCTTTGGTTCACCCCAAGAAAGGTCCCGGCTGCCGGTTATGCCCTAACCCAGGGGTTATTTTAAGAAATTTCCAATTACAAGCTGGGGGTTGGTCTGCCCGTTTGATTTATCTTAATCTCTTCAAAAGTTGGTCCTTGGTGTTCGCCATGTTGAGTATTCTATTTAAAGTTTGTACTTTTGCTTGGTAGATTTCCTTACCCACCAAGTCGTACCAATTATGCCTACCTAGTTAAGTTACCTGCATTTCTCGTAGATAGTATTTTAAATTGCTGCCTCAGGCACTTCTCACCACTGTTACCTAGACGCGTTTCATGCTCCTAGCTACCCCTTTCAATGCCTCTCCCAACAAAGTGTACCGATTGATCTTGTTTCCTTCCCTGCTCTTATTCCGTTCCTTGCTCGCGTTAGCTGTTTCCGTTATGCAGTGCACCAGCGACCATCTATGGAGTGAGGCTCCCCAACTCAGCATCGCGCACTAGGTGGGTCATCCACTCGCGCAGGTTGCGTCGACGGTAATTAGATACCATCGGCTCGCGAAATTGTGGTCGCTCGCCCCACTCCATGTGTGGCTCGTCCCGTTCCCACGCGTCGGGTGTATTGGACGCAACAGGCCACGTCGGAATGTACACATTATGGAGTGTATTGTAGCGCTGGTGATGGTTGATCAGGATCTTTTTCAGCTCAGCCGTCCAGGACGCTGCGTCCCGATTGGTGGCGACCCAACGCGGTATAGGCGGTGTCATGATGATGGTTGTAGTAGGCCCTACCCGTTTTGATAAGACCCCGAGATGGCGCTTTACTTTCTTGAAAGCCGCGTTTGGGTTTGTCGTATGGAGCTGCTCCTGCGGCGCTTACCTGTAGATGTAATTGTAGCCGCCTAGCAGGATGATACACCTCAGCTGCGGCGTGACGATGGCGTTGGCGGCCTGCACCAGCCGAGCGAGATGAGTGTCTGGCCATCCATTGACCAACCACTTATTGTCCTCAGCCATTTCCAGCAGCGGCAGGGCCAACGCGTCTCCCAAGATGGCTGTCTGAGGCCAGCGCACGTTGCCGGTGGCATGGAATTCGCGTACCTCCTCCAGCAAGCGTCCCATTACGTTGAGGCAGCGTCTGGGCGCCTCCTTGTTTTGTAATTGCTGACTGGAGCGTGCGACGCCCCAAAAAGCGTCGGTTGATGCCTCGAGCAGTTGCCGATCCTCAGTGAGCTGGAGTACATGTGCATACTCTGGGATGGCAAATTTCTTGAGCAATATCGGGCGCATGATGTGCTCCAATAACGGCTTTAGGCGAGCGCTGGTGACGTAATCGATTAGTTCGTCTTTTAGCACCCGGGCTCGTGACTTGATCTGCAGGGGCGAGTCAGTTGTGTCCATCAGTTCGCGTGCAGCATCATGGTGCTCGAGGAGCGCCAGCACCTGGATGTGATAATGTAGCTCCACGGAGTTGGCGAGTACGCCATCGTTGCTGAACGGGGCTGGCGTTTCGTGCATATTTGACAGCTCGGGCCAGTCCGTTCCATGTGACAGGAATGCGGCGAACAGCTTGTTCAAGTCTACCCGGTAGACTGGAATCGTTGGTAGCTTGAATAGGGCCATCTCCGGCGGGGTGTACGGTCCGACCGTCGACAATTGTCCGCCGGATTTTCTGTTTGGCGTTATATCGACGTTGCTGGTGCTCATCTGTGAAGAGAACCTAAATAAGTACGTTTGCCCTTACTTAATTGTCGCGACGCTTCATATTAAGTGTGCTCCTCTTACGTGGACTATGCACTCCTAGCCTCGTATGCCTGGTTTGGTGCGTCTGTTCTGTATGGTGGCTCAAGTTTCTATCATCTCCGGATGATTTTAAAAGTTTAGTTTCTTCCCTGCTCCCAGCTTTCTAACCTGCTCTAGCAATTCTTTGCCCATACCTGTTCCCCCCTCATTACATACTCGACTCCTCCACATCAGAATAGTCATAATATTCTTCTTTTGGCGGTGGTCGCTCCATGAGCCGCCGGATAATGTCTGCGCTTTGGAGATTTTGCTCCACCCAGGCGACCAATTCATGGTGACACGCTGGAGCCACGACAGGTTTGTTCCAACGTCGCCGGTCTTCCCCCTGGTTGAACGGTCCGACCGCGTCCCAGGCTTCGGGTTCCATCAGCGGCGCTGGCCATCGCGGCATCACCACGCTGCGGAGCGACTGATGACTGACGGTGAAGTCCATCTTGCGCGTTCGGATGTGTCGTCCCCAATTGTCCCCAGTGTAGTTGTTGGCGTCGCAGTGAGGAGCAGGCGACGCCACGTAGATGGTCGCTTCCTCCCGGATGCGTCGGTCCAGTACCCCCATATGGCACTTGACGCGTTTAAAGTATGCGGCGGGTGAGAACGCTTTCCTGGGTTCTAGCCAGACGTCGCCATAGCCGCCTAAGACGAAGATGCAGTCCGTCTGCGGCGTCAGTAGCGCGTTGGCCCATTTTAGTAACTCGACCATCGTCAGCCTCGGATAGGCAAGGACGAGCCAGTTGTGCTCGTCGGCCACTTCGAATAATGGCAAGGCCTGCTCATCGCCGACAATGATGGTTCGTGGCCATCGGACGAAACCATCGCGGTTGAATGCCCGAATTTCTTCGAGCAGCCGACCGGTGACGTTGTGGCACACCGTCCGATGAGGGCTGCATTGGGCCGGGGGCATGCCCGTGCCCCAGAAATTGTCCCATGAGTTGACGAGGAGTTGCCGGCTGCCGGTTTTCTCCAGGTCTTCAGCATACTCGTCGTTGTCGAACTTCGCCAGCAGGATCGGTCGCAGTAGGTGTGCCCGATACGACATATGCCAACGTCGCGCGCTAAGCGGGAGCTGGCTTTGCAGGGCAATGCTGCGAAGTTGTAATTCCGCTCGGGTAAAGTCCATCTCGCCCAGCTCTTCAGCCTCCTTCTCGTATCGCAGGAGCACCAGGGCACCGAGAGGATAGTGCTCGGCCACGCTGGCGAGGCGTCGGCCATCGTGGCGAAACAAACTCCCACCGTTCTTCCCGGTTCAAGTGATATTGTGGCACACGGGAAAAGCGTGCCTGTCGATCGTCACTGGTGCGTGCCGCACGCCCTTTGGGATCAAACGGGCATTGATGTTATTCGTGCTGTGGGCTCGATGCATCTATAATGTACATATTGGGAATAAGTCTAAATGTAAAGATGATCTCGTCTTCTAATAAAATTGTGTATATATTTTCCTGGACCCCTCTTCTAATCCCCCTTTAATGGTTGTTTGTTTGTATGGTCAAAGGTACGTGCTAGTGTGCGTTGAATTAATCCATTCATAAGTTTGGGTCGTCCGAATCGGATTCTTCGTACGGTGGTGGTCGGGGTGTCCGTTGTCGCCAGGCTGCGGGATGTAGCTCCTGGCTAGAAGGATAGCGGGGAAATAAGGCTGATGGTTGAGTTTCGCCTAGGGAGCGTTCGCCCCTACGAAATTGTCGTGGTGTTGCGATTGGTGCACTGGTCATTGAGGTGGTAACACTGGTAGACTGGGTGAGTGTAGTAGAAGCTAGTCTAGTAGTAGTTCCAGTCGTTTTGCTAGTAGTCGCTGCTGGTTCCTGGAAGGTCACTCGTCTAGGCCTACGTAGGGCGTCTCCTACTTCCTCGTCCGATGCTGCGCCATATGGTCTAAAGACCCGGTCCCTAGCCTGGCGATGAAGGAGATGTATGGTCGGTGCTGTTGCCCGGGTGGTGCTGAGTCGTATTATTCCTGAGGAAGTAGTAGTAGGAGTTGTAGTGGGGTGTACTAGTTCGGTGATAGTCACCGTGGATGGCCCTGGTTGTTCGGTACTAGCAAACCGGATAGTTGAACTTCCTCGTGTCGATGTGACCTGTTTCCGTTGGGTGGCTCGTCCAACAAGGCCCTTTCCTCGCTCTTCCGGCGGGTCTCGGGTGCGAGGAGGGGTACTCAAGGTCACTGGGCGACTGGTTCCTTGCTGGGGTGCTGGTGCTTCACTACTTGATCCGGCAAGTGTGAATTCGCTTAATGAGCCAGAAGTTTCCGGTTGTGTCCTAGAGTCGCTACTTGATGTCTCCTGTCCCGCCTGACCGAGCCGCTTGGTGGAAGATGGTTCTTGCGATGTTTGGCTAGTTAATTCGTCGTCCGCTTCAGCTGATCTCACGTCCACTGTGGTACCTTCTCCAGAAGTTTCCGACAAATAGCTGGACACTGGCGACCCCAATGGTGGCTGAGTCATGGGCGCCTCGCGAAAAACATATTGGTCGGGAGCCATAGGTGTGTCGGCACTTGCTGGTGGAGCGCTATAGGGACGCATTGTTGTATAGTCCCCTACAGTTTGAGTTGCCATCTCCATTGGTACCCGTAGCCGTGACGCCATGATATGTTCGGCGGGTCGCAATTGAAATAATGGGTGATCCTGAGCAGCTAGCATAATTGCGTAGCGCAGATCTCCTGAGGTGTATGGTCCGGGTACGACGATTCCACCTGAAGCCCCTCGTGGTGTTGTAGACAGCGTAATGTCCGCTGGGTAGAAATGCTGTCCTTCGAGTATTCCAACACCTACAGTCGGTACGCCGAATGGAACCTCCTCGCTGGTAGCCACTATTCTTTCCATCGTAGTTACGGGCACCGTGTGTTGTCCGTATTCCACCTGCGTGTCTCGGCTGCCAGGTTCTGGTATGTATGAAAAGGCCTCTCGGCTAGTAACCTGTTCCTGCGATATTGGTGGCCAAGATGGTTCTATTTCCCTATCTGGATCAGTCAGTGGAATCCGATTCCTGACCGTCCTTGGATTCTGTGGTTCGTAATCGTCCGTCCGATACTCGATGTGCTCCATAGCTGCTTGCTCGGCCTCGATCTCGGCGTATGACCGGCGATAAAAGTTAGGATCATTGGGGTCACCCATTTCTATACTTTCGGTGTCCGAACTATCACTGACTGCTGCTCTTACTGTGCGCACTGCTACCTCATATACGGGTTCTATTTCTGTCACAAAATCCCTGTCAGCGATAATTCTTTGTGTGGGTTCATTCAATCTCCTTTCTAACACAGAAGCGTGTACTTGACCTAGCCAGTCTCCTACATTAGGCACTGGGTCCAATGCTCTAAAGCACGGCTTAGTTCTGTTAAGGTGTACAACATGCGCCATACCTTCCGGATTTGAATGCATTCTTACACGCATGCATGGCGGGGTGATCCCTAGTATTTGGTATGGTCCGCACCAACGAGGCGTAAGTTTCCTAGATGTTCCTGGCGTGGTATCGTGTCTATAAACCCAGACTAATTCGCCTGTTTGATAGCGTGGTTCGCGAGCTCGCCTATTATATCTTAGCCGATTTACTTCCTGGGCGGCTCTCATTGATTGGTATGCGCGTTCCCTAATAGAAGCCATCCAGCGCTGCGCGTTGGCCCTATAGGAGTGAGCTCCAGTGTATCCTGTGACTGCACTATGTGTGTCGTATTCTCCGGGTAACCTAGGATAGAATCCATGCATTAGTAAAAACGGTGGATATTTTGTTGCTGTATGTACCGAAGAATTATAGGCCATTATGCAAAAGGGCAATGATACGTCCCAGGAGTGGTGATCCTCTTGTGGTACGCTTACTTGTAGTAAATATAGCAATGTCCTATTAAATCTTTCAATCTCACCGTTCGCTTGAGGGTGATATGCTAGGCTCATGTGTCGAAATATCTGCATTTCTTGACACAGGCTTTCAAACATGTGTGCAGTGAAAGCACCTTCTCTATCAGAATATAGCTCCCTGGGAGCTCCGTACTTATTAACTACCTCATACAAAAATATGTGAGCGGCGGTGTATGCATCCTGGTGCCTTATTGCTACTGCTATTACGAATTTTGTGAATTGATCTATAAATGCAATAACGTAGCGATTGCCTGATTGCTACCTAACTTGAATGTCGAGTATGTCCACGAATACACGATACATTGGTTGATTTGCCAACGGAACCCTGCCTAATCCGGTGGTTATCCGAGAAATTGGGTCCTTCGCGGACTGGCACAGAGTGCATCGCCTGATCCAGTGTTGTGCGTGTTCTGACATACCTTTCCAGTAATAAAATTGTTTCAATTTTGCTATTAGCCGATCACGGCCTGGATGTCCTCCATACAGAGTGTTGTGTTCATGTTTGAGTATTTGCTGTACTAATGTAATTGGGACGCACAATTTATAATTTATGTCTCCTGGTTGTAATGGGTGCATGTACAGTATCTTAGTATCCTGAGCCAATTCAAAATAATGGGCTCGCATTTCGATTCTTAGAGCGCCTAGCTCGGCCCTGGGCCGTGTTTTGTTATATAAATACCACCAAATGGGACCCAATTCTGGGTCATTTCGTTGTATATAGGGTAGGAGTCGTACTAAATTAAAATCTGGGAGGTCTGAAAAGAACGGTAAGTATATGTTTTCGTGGGTGTCCTGGGCGTCCTCGATCCGAACGGTCGGTAGTATGTCTGTTTCGTAGTGCATCATTAATTTCATGAGTCTATCGAATTCCTGTTCAGTTGGTAGTGTAGTTGCTCTTAGTCCTGCGGTTTCCGATTCGGGCCGGTGTGGCCTTTTAGATCCTCGAGCCTGAGCTCCGACTCCAGAACCCGAGATAGTCGTGGTACGTACTGACATTACTGGAGTTTCCCCTGGATCCATACGGATTGGAATTGCGCTTAGCGTGGCTGCCTGTTGAGTTAGCGTTGCTGGGGGTACTGTAGTTATTTGCGTGTCGGGGACTAAGTGCGATGGGATTGCTTCAGGGTTTGGCTGGCCTGGGGGAGCTACTGGGCTTCCCGTTATAGGCGTTGGTGCGCCTGTTGCGAGCGGTGCTACGGTGCGTACGGGATACGGCAAGTGCGATTGATCCCATGCTGCGCAGGTTGTTGGTGGGCGAGGGACGGTGGGTCGTCCTCGACCCATCATCAATATTTCATAAGTATCTCCTTGTTCCTCGCCAATAGATGGATCATATCTGGGATCCCGCGACAACGCATCGGCATTGACGTTCTCTTTACCTGGTCTGTATTGTATTTCAAATCCTCCGAATTCAAGTAATAATTCACTACGCCATTGGGATAAACGCGAGTTGCGAGGCGGTTTGTCGAACAAGGCTTTGAGCGGTTTATGGTCAGTTTCAACATGAAATTTGTGCCCTACTAAGTAATGCTTAAAGTGTAGCGCTGCCCATCTAATCGCGAGAGCTTCGGCTTCGATTGCGGGATATCTACGCTGATAGTCTAGTAGAGCTTTACTTGCGTACGCAATGGGTTTGAGACCTTGCTTAGTTTTCTGCGATAACACTGTGCCCATTGCGTATCCTGAAGCGTCCGTTTGCAAAATAAACGGCTGTGTGAAATCATGGTGCACTAGCACGGGTTCATCTAGTAGCGCCTGTTTTAACTTCTTAAAGGCGTCCTCGCACTTAGGAGTCCACTTAAATACTGCATCCTTGCGTTTTAATTCATTGAGTGGTTCGCATATGTCCGAGTAGTTTGGTATAAATTTGTGGTAACACCCCACTAGTCCTAGGAAACATTGAAGCTGCTTCAATGTCTCCGGACGTTTAAATTCCTCGATCGCTATTGCCTTTTCTGGGTCTGGTTTTACGCCCTCTGTACTAATTATGTGTCCTAAATATTTTAGACTACCTCTGCCAAAGTGGCATTTTGATGGTTTTAATTTTAAGTTTGCTCTGGGAAAACGGTCGAAAACCCGGATTAAATCCGTTAAATGATCTTCGAACGTTGGTGAAAATACCAGTATGTCATCTATGTAGATTAAAAATTTTTTCCACTCTAACCCTTTCAAAATCATGGACATGCAACGCTGAAAGGCCCCGGAGATGAATTCAATCCAAACGGTAGGACATTGTACTCGTATTGTCCATGCACTGTTACGAAAGATGTCTTATCTTTTGTTTCTGGATCGAGCTCTAGCTGCCGGAAACCCTTATTTAAATCTAAGCTAGACATTAATTTAGTGTTTCGGAGGCATCCTAAAATATCGTCTATCCTAGGCAATGGATATGCATCCTGTTCTGCTACTGTGTTTACCTTCCGAAAGTCGACACAGAGCCGGAGTGAGCCATCACTCTTGGTTACATACACTATTGGTGATCCCCAAGGTGAGCTTGATGGTGAAATTAGTCCCGCATCTAGCACACTATTTAGTTCTTCTCTAAGCGGTTCGCGTAAGGAATGTGCTAGTCGATACGGAGCTTGCTTAATCGGCTTAGCATCTCCGGTCTCTATGCGGTGCCTATGTTCGTCAAAATAGTCAAAATCGTGCGTGTTGAAGACGTCTGTAGTTTCAGCGATCGCAGTTTTCAATTGTTTTAACTCAAATGGGGACAATAAAGTCTTATCAAAATCTATCTTGCTCAAGATCGTTTGAGCTCTTTCATGGTCAATCGACCTTTTTCCTGCTTCGATATGTTGAATAATTCTTTCAGGGTGGGTGGTGATGTTATTTAATTGCTTCGCTGGCTTATGTTCCTCATATCGAATCAGATTTTTGTTTGTATCTTTCAGAAACTGAACATTGGGGTTCATCATTACCTCCATGTGACCTATTGTCTGTCCGGCATAAATAGTAACCGGTGTGTTTCCGAAGTTGATTACGGCGATTGGTATTGTTCTTTGGCTCCTTAGTACTAACGCGTGAGCCATTGCGATATCTACCATTTCCGGTGCAGGCACGAATAATGCCGGTCCTACGCCCGTCTCAGCTATTTCAGGGATCGCATTAATGAATGTTTCCGTGTTTGGTTCTATAGTAATGAGTTTTCTACACATTACGGCGATTAATGGCGGGTCATACCGTTCTAATCCTGCAAAAGGTATCTTAGCCTCTTCCTCATCTACTGCTATTTCTAAACAACGTTCCTTAAAATTTATAATGCATTTTGGTAATTGAGACATGAAATTTGTTCCTATAATGCAGTGATAAGGTGCTGTTTTAGTGACAAAGAACTCTGTTTGTACCTTTATGGACCCGATCGACAAAGGTACACTTATGCTGCCGTCCAATGTTAATTCCTGTTTGGTGGCAGATACTATCTTAGTAGAATTGTCAGGTTGCGGCTGGAGGCCTAACTTACTAACCAGATATTGTGATACTATAGAGACGTCTGCTCCGGTATCTATTAGTGTAAGTACCGGTGTGCGGTACACAAAAGCATTGATGAGTAGAGGTGCGTCCATATGATGTATTGCGTTGACCTTTCGGTGGTAGGCTACTGTGCGATGTCACCTACGCTGAGATCGGTCAGACACAGCAAACAGTTCAGTGGGCTCTACCAGCACGATACTCTCGTCCTCGCTGGTAGCATTTATTCGGGCTGAGCGGCGAGGACTCATGGTTCGTAATTCGAGATGCTCGGCGGAGGCAGCTGGGGCTGAAACTGTTGGTCGAGGCGTGTTCGTGGTGCCGTACTCATTGTCCGTTTTAACACGCAATTCGGGTCGTTTTAATTCTTCCCGAGCGCATCGCCGTTGTTGCCACCAGCGCTGTATGCGTCCCTTTACGCACTTAGGGCAGAACCCGGCTTTCTTCTTGAAGTATATTATTGCCCCTACACTAGCAATTACCAGCGCGATGAGCATCCATAGATAGGGAGCCACTCCTGTTGTAGTGATGTATGGAAAGTCGATTACCTTCTTCAGCTGTTCGTCCGCTATCTGCTGCACTTGTAGATTCGTTGCTTTGGCGTGTTCCAATGAGCTCCAAGCAATCGGTTTGAGCGGTATTTCCGGAAAGTCGTGGACGGTGATGTTGGGTCCAATGTGAACTGTGACTTCCTGCGCGTCGAGAGTGCTAGCCAGCATAAGTGGTCCGACCACGAGCTGGGTGTAGTTACTGTGCGACAGCCACAAAACTCCGTTGTCTGCAATGTCAATTGTCTCTCCTCGGGTAACGTGACTAAGATGTTTCTTCTTGGAGACGACGGCCTTGCGTTCAGCAGTTCGGATTAAGACTCCTTGTGCTGTGGTGTAAACATCGGTGTGATTAACCATTGGCCCGACCAATGCACTGTTCTTGCAGAGTTGACGAGCTTCATCAGGAGCGTCCTCGCCCATGATGATCCAGTCCAAACAACGCGATGTATGGTCCGTTGCCAATGCGTGTATTTCGCAGAACGCAATACCTGGTCGCGTGTTACATGCATGTAGTTTAAGTACTTCGTACCGTGCTCGTTCAATCCGGCATAGTCAGGCAATGGTAATTTCATATGGGCGCTTCGCTCTGGAACGTTCCAGCCAACGTTGTAAATTCGAAAGTAGGGTCGGACATCATCCGACGTGACTAAAGGAACTCGCAATATAAGGGCAAATTTAAAAGACCCTAGATCGATATGTACTGGATATATTTTAGGTTTTGCATAATTTTCATATTCAATATGACAATTATAAAATTTATATACCCTAGTATGAACATGAGAATAACTAACCACTATTAACTCTGCGTCGAAAAGTATCTATATCGTCGTAATTGTCGACCACTCTACGTGTGTCGTCGCTGTTTTTGTCTATAACTAATACCGAGCTTTGATCATCGCTATTCGTAGCCATAAGAAATTATTGCAATCGTCAGAATTATTCCACGGAACCAAGTGGAAAATATATCGAACAACGTAGTAATTAAAGAATATCTATAATAAGATGAAATAAACTACACATATACATATGTTCATAAGATACCAAACTAATTAAATACAAAATAAAGGGGCCTTAAGCATTATTTTCTTGGAGAAATGTGTCACAGCATACGTCTACCCTTTAGCACTCCGGAGAATACCGGAGCGTGCGACCACACCACGTCAAGGCCGGTCTTCCTACACGTAACCGGAACGATCTGTCACCAGATCGTTAGGGCAGTCCGTTTTCGTGGTCGGATTCAAACCGTAAAATTAATCCGTAAGTCGCCACCGTAGTCGAGTAAAGGAACTACTTAGTATACCACCATCATGTAAGAACAGTATATTTTTGACCTCGGTTAAAATGAATCGCGGTTAAAAGAAAGGGGGTTGTGATTTAATACATATATATTTATCGCCAAATATGTAATTGGAACGCAAGGGGAGTTGACCAACCGGTCAACATATAAAAACAGTAAGGCACGCACAACCGTGCGTGCAACAGTAAGGTGCGTGAACATCAAAAGATGTACGCACAAGTTCAGAAATTAAGCGTTAACCATGATCAGTATATAACTTATAAATAAGTTTTCAACATCATCTCATAGTAACATTTTGTAGCGAAGATATAACTTGTGTGGTTTATTTTAATTTTTTTAATTTTATTATATTTACTTTTAACACATAAACGCAATATAGAACAAATATAAAGCGTCATCGTTTGGTGCTAAAAATGATAGTAGCTGAAAAAGCCAAGTAGTGCCGAAATTAGACCTAGCTACTTAACATCTCCGATTAAAAATTAAAAACAAAACATTTTATCCGTTAAATAATTATCGTATACACTGTCTAAGTATAGTTACCATTCCGTAGAATTTAAACCGAAGTTTGTAGAAAGCCCAAAATCTCCAAATCAAACGGGTGACACAACCCAAATTGATAAAAGGTTATAGGGCCTTAAGGCCAAAGCACCACAGATGACTGAACTAATGATATATTATCACAACATATGCACTCATTCATGGCATAAAGTGATAATAAATCACTCGCTATCTTTAAAAACACCAATAGCATCAGTATATTCCGATGGTATATCATACACGTTGTACGAAACGCCATTAATAACTATAGCCGGTTCGATACCCGATTTTATAATTCTAAACTTACGATCAAACTGCCTGTTGAGCTTATTAAGAAATCCCAACTTCTGAGCCTTAGAAGACTCGTGGTGTTCATCTAAAAACACCGGAAGTCCACCTTTCGTTTTTTGTTCGGCATTGTAACGTCTCAGAAGTCTAGCATTTCTCATGATACTAATTTTGAAACGGCAGTGCACGAAACTGACAATAATCTTCTTGACACCACTACCGGCTCCCTTGTCGGGACCCAAGAAATGACAATCCGAAATATCAGAATCCGTGACCGCCCGAATATTAGAATCCGCTATTATCGTACTGTTAAGAAAATCAATAACTTGATCAACAAGTGGTCGGTCGTGACTAACTACTAGATTGCGAATAATAATATTACTCTTCCGACTATGTTCCGCCTCTGCACGAACTATATTTCTCAACGCTCGTATCTCATCTTTCTGTTCATCCAATTCCCGTTTGAACTGCTGGGCAAATGATCTAAATTCCGTAGTTGAAACCGTATCTCTGCTACTGCGTTCCGACGAATGCGCTGAACGTTTCCTTTTATCAACTGTAAATAAACCAAAAACCAAATATGTACTAATATCGACCGAAACCCATACTATGTACGTAATGTTATCTCAAACGCGCAATATTATTATTTATCATATGAAGCGTTCTGTTGACTGTGGAAGAATCCTTATAAATTTTATTAAGAGCGCATTTTAAGTGGCTATACGTAAATCGTCTGGGATAACCTCTGTTTTTCAATTTGAGGATTAAATAACTTAAGTTTTTGATAAAATTTTCCGGTGAGCTGCAAATTTTAAAGTAGCGATGAATTTGTCCGTGAATAATACCTTTAAAAAGATTAGAAGTAAAAAATGGATAGTTGGTAATTGGAAAATTCAAAAGTTTTCTTTTGTCGAAAAGATCAACATCGGCCTTTCCATTATTAATAGTTATATTTAGGTCGAGAATGTTAGCTTGTCTATTGTGGTCGTTGACTTTGCCAAGTTCTAGCGAATCTGGATAAATATTACGATAAATCGATTCGAAGGTATCAAAGTCGTTAATAGTTGAAATATCGTCAATGTAGCGGAAAACGTATCTTAGTTTATGTCTGATAGGAGCACTACATGTCATCAAATACTCCTGTTCAAAGGTATGTAAATATAGGATAGCAATATACGGAGCGGAATCTGTGCCCATTGGATTCCCGATAGTCTGTCTAAAGGCCAAGTCCCCGAAAGTAAAATATGTATTATGAACAAGCCAATCAAGGATGTTGATAATCCCATCCGCATTTAGTGTCAAGTTTTTACTAGAGCTATTACACCAATAAGCACCTGATTTACCAACTGCGATAAAAACCTTTTTAGAGCTATTGAAAGCATCCCTAGTTAGACCCGACAGTCTAAAAACTATATCTTTATGCTCTAATTTTGTATACATTGTAGTAAAATCATAAGTGTTAACTGTGTGCATACCGTTTTTATAATTCAAACACTTGATAACATCTAGAATTTTATCTGAGTTATTAATTATCCAACAATTATGAAACCTTTTAAATCTGTAGTTGATGTCAGAAAACTTACTGAGTCTTAAATACATTAGTCTAAAGATACTACATAATACTCTAGCAGCTATTTTAGTGTACGCAAATTTACTCGATATAATGTATCTAAATTTAATAGGGTTTTTATGAAATTTAGGAATCGCTTGTATAAAGGGTAAACTGTAGTAGTTAAGTTCAAGGAAGTTACCGAAATTAGATTTTATAAAACATTTTTGCGTGTACAAAATTTTATCTTGCGTAACTGGTATTAAGGTATAAGTATTCGAATTGAAATTATTACAACCATCGAAGCCCAGTTCTTTGGCGATCACATTGATATAAAACGATTTTCATGTAAAGCTAAAATTTTGTGAGGCCTTATCCGTAACATTAATAACAAAATCATTTTTAATCTTCCTAATATACTTCAATTCAATGGAATTAAGGAATTCATCCGAGCCAAAATTCTTGAGTTTGAGGCCGTTGATTCGTTCATGTAAACTTAAAATAGCGTTTAATTTCCATTCCAAAAATATCTTTTTTCCTTATACCCGTATTTATCCATAGTGCTCGAGATATAATTATTTAAACTGCGATGAAAGTTTAACTTAACCTCATCAAAGTTAATTTTACGATGCATTCTATAGGTTGGTCCCTTCTTAATAAGAATCTTAAGGGTAGGTAGATTAATAAAATTAAAATTACCTGTAATTACGTGGTCATGATGATTATCCAAGAAAGGAGAAGAGTTACAGTGTCAGAATATAGGATTGTTAATAAATTTTATTGTATCTAATTTTTCTATCGTTTGACGATAGTTAAAAAGAAAACTGCCGAGGGTCCTACCATAACTGAATGCGATGTAAGGGGTAGCAAGATGATCGGTATTGAGGGGCATGTCACTATACGGCCAAAACCTTTTAACTTTATTTTGGCGGAAAATATTACCCAGACGCATAAGATCAAAACCTGGGTTAGTGAATTCAATCTTAAAAAAGCATTTAGGCTTTGTCTTAATTTTATCTTTACCACCGAATCTAAAGTTCAATATATCCAAGACAATCTCTCTAATATTGAATTTCGTTAATCTACTAAAATCAATATTGTCATGACAAATAAGATCAAATAAAGTATGGGCCGTGTGTTTATTAATACTAAAGGTGAATTTATAAACTGCTCTCCTTAATTTAGTAAGGCCATCCGCATTATCTGAGTCCAAAGAATCAAAGAAAACTTTTGGGCGATCTAAAAATCTACCCGTATGTCCTCTGCCACGTCCCCTTTTTCTAAGGGAAACGTTACCCGTAAAGTTAGAACATACAGCTGCCCCAAAATTCTCTTTAGCCATTCTATCGTTAAGACCATAAGGGAATTTAGTCTTAAGACATTTAATCCAGAAATCTTTCTTGTCCAGCCTGTGTTTTCTATCCTCCACAATATTGGTGGTTTCAATCACTTCAATAATTTTAACCTTTAAAGAATATCAAGTTTTATTATTAAAATGTTCGGCTATAAGTTTACTTTTCATGTCCGAATTCTTTTTAATAGCCAACATGTGCTCATAAATTCTAATTTTAAGTTTTCGTCCGGTTTCCCCAACATACTGTATACCTCATTGATGGCATTCTAATAAATATACCACGTTGGCCATGTCTCAAGGATGCAGTATCTGTTTATTTATAGCATAATATCTATAGTTATACGCGGAAACAAATATAGGGTCCGGGTCAAACATTTTACATACGTTACAATTTTTATTTCAGAGCTTAGGTAAAAGGCAGTAGTCCGAACCGAAGATTTTATATAAACTATTAGCCCTTAAACACAGACCACAATGCGGGACCTGCCCATCCCACATGGTGGGGTCCCGTGAAGCCACGGTCGCATGATTTATATTATTGTGATTCATTATTGTTTAAAAGTTTAATTTTCAGTAAAAATGATCAGTAATGCTGGGATACAGAATAAATTTCAGTGAAATGAATACCGAAGAAATGAAACATGGTTTATACGATTCAAACATCAGCTCATCCCCAACCCCGAGGGCTTTCCGGGAGGAGCATCACGGTACCGTAAAAGTCCCGAAAATAAACCAACAAAATTGGACCCATGAAATTTAGATAATCTAATTGTAACAGTGGCTATGATCGAAATATATGAAAATTCTAGGGTAACCGGCTTATTATTTAATAATTAATTATTTAATGTTTTTAACATTAGAAATTGAATTTTTGATAAATGAAAAAGAAGAACTAAAAAGAAGACGTAAAATACGTCGTAAAATACTGCCCAAATTGGTAAGGTTCCCGAATTAAGATGGTCTGCGCTATCTGCGAGTTCTTTTGGAATAAGTTATTGAGCGTGGATGCGTCCACTACTTTCGGTGACAGTTGACCGCTCATCATGGCTTCCATGACGGCGTCAACCGAAGATCTAAGGCTGGTACGAAACATATGGTTAACTAGCTCGCGGTGGACCTCTGTGACGTAGCGTTGCTCTTGGCACCTGACCTGATCAATCATGGTGACCACCTCCTGCATTTCATGATGTAGAAATGAGTACAGTTCCTCGTTAGCGTGTGTTAATTTCATTATCGCTCGCGAGTTACCATAGGCGACATTGTATGTGTTTCTCATTTTCTTAGAGAGCGCAAGTACCTGCTTATTTAGCTCATTGAGGTGTACGGCGTTGATAAACGCTACACCCACACCTAGAAAACCTGTTACTACACCTGCGGCTCCTGCTAGCGCTGCGAGAAAACGTTTCTTTCGGACCTTTGGTTGCTCACAAACTCGCCTCGCAATACTCGCGCATTAATGCCATGTAATAACTAGTGTCTAATACACCCTGATAGGTGCTCCTTAATTCTCTTTCTAATTGTTGTACTTTTTGTTGTAAATCTGGCATGGTAGTACAATTTGGGTTGGGACAACAATTCCCCAAACATGGCTTACCCCGAGGAGTGTATACACACCATGCCATGCCGGTTGCCTGCCTACTAGGTTGTAATCCATCCAAGGATAACCGTAATATTATTGGCAGGAAGGTGGATTGCGAAGCAGTAATCTCTAAGCCTTGTGGCTCGATCAGCGTGCGCACCTGTTGATTTACCATGGCTCCTAAGCGTGCTACTTGGTCTGAGAATGGTGTAGCGATAGCGTGAGTTTGTCCTAAATTGTGGAAAATTAGCAAAGTTACTAGTAACCCCAGTATTTTAGTTCCTTGGTTCAGCAATCCGACCGCAGCTTGTACTTTCCGTCCTAATCCGTTGGAAGGAAGCCGTACCGACCCGGTCGGTGGTGTCTGGTTACTTCTATCAACGGTAGTGTCGTGTTCATGCCTGACAGTCTCATTGCCCACGGAGAAACTTAACTCAGAGATGAGGTCGTCGAAGCCGAGTGATTCGGTCGCGGGCATGTCGAATTCGTCCGCGCTGGCGTCACTAAGTGCCGCACTCAGCTCACTTTCAAGTTCCTCTTCGTCGATGAATGTTATGTCTGCGTCACTATCCTGGGTTGGAACTAGGTCCGTGTCGTCCATTGGGTCACTTTGCCAAATGTTTTGAGCGGGTTTGCGTAACCACAATAGTCTAAGGTACAATAGTTCTTCGCGCCTTGGTCTGCTACTTGCTTCCTTGAAAAGCGCATTAGCCATTATAGCGTATGCGATGTGATGTATTGACAGCGCCGGAACCTTGGGTCCGGTTTCGTCGAATTCCGTAACTAGGTTATCCAGCAAATACGGTGCGCCTACTATGGTTTCTAAAAACTCCAAGTTGGCTTCCCTATACGCTATGAGTTCATAGGCTGTGTGCAATCCCTGTGTGCGGCTTGGGCAAATGGATACTGTCCCGTCTCTCCTAATAGTTCCACAATCGGCGGACAGATTCCCAGTGTAGTCCCATTCGCCATGGTAGGTGGTGAACGCACACTGCTCTCCAGGCATGAAGTTTATATTATGTCTTTCCTCGCACATGATGCATGTCTGTAGAGTAGAGATTTGGGATCGGTATACCTCAGTGATTGTTTGCGTGATGCTCATTGAATTAATGACCCGGGCAACGATCTCCAAGACTCCCTCTAGGTGTTTCACCATGCTACTGCTAACGTGTATACCCGGCATAGTGTGTAGGAACGGAGATGCGAACCCTAACAGCCCTGACAAAATGGCAGCGTCCCGCCGTCGATCGATTCGGGCCGTCCCAGCCACTCGGGCCCTGAGCAACTGGTGGGCATGGCATATCCGCTCCGACACAGCTATGACCCGCCGGTAAAATAGCGTCCCTATTGGTGCTCGTTCTTCCCTGTAGCGTAGCTTAGGCAGTGCGAGGATGTAATGAGAAAATTTACCGTGACATTCTGGCTTAACTGCAGGCACGAATTCTGAATCCGACCCCAGCAGTGTTATTCGCTCCTCATCAGGTAATCCTTGTAAGGTCAGCGGTTCTACTAATTCGCTGGTGCTGTCTGGTGCGTATAATTTTCTCAAGATGCTATCTAATATCTGTTGCCTACATATTTGTGCATCCCCTTGATCCGACGTGTACTTATGTTCTATCAAATGTGTGTCTGTGTGGTCAGTCGCATGGCCCATACCGACCTGGCCAAGTGTCGGTACACTCCTCAACGATGCGGGCGATTTTAGTGCTTGTTCAATTACTTTCGTTAAGTCAACCGGCAATCCGGTTGGGTTAATTCCTAATTCGCAGGCTGCTTCTGTGCTTATCTGACATGTAACAATCTCCGTTCTGTTTTCCTGTTGCTGAGTTGCCATTATGTTTGCCTTCTCTGTCCGGTCATTTACTATGGGCGTTATCATCACAACTTTCGAGCTTTTACTGGTTACTATTGGTTCCTCCTTGGCTACATTATTCTCCTCTAGGTTACTAGGTTCCACGTCTATCTCACTAAGTTCCCGGATTTCATAAACGTTAGCTCGATTGTCATGATTCCCTATGCTTGTGATATTGTCGGCACTCGGCTCGGCATTGTCTCCGTGTAACCCTAAACCCGTTTCGCTCACATGTTGCACAGTTTCTTCTCCCGGTTCAACACACGGTTCAAACATACCGGCTCCGACCCGGTCGCAGTCGGCCGCACACATTCTCACCGGCCGGTTGGAGCTACTATACAACGACAAACGATCACCGCGGCTTCCGACCTGGTCGGATCCTACGGCTCCTACACTTAGGGACCGAACCCTATTCGAGTTTGGTCCTACACATGAATTATAATTTTGAACGGAGCTCGGGCTATCGCGGCGGCTCATTGCACGACGCCTCCCTTCTCCTGGCCAGTGTCCACTACGGTCTTCCCATGCCTCTAAAGATACTAGGGTACACATACGCTTTCGAATTTTGAAATGAGCTAGGATAATCGGACTGACCCATGTTCCGAAGGTCTCCTTCGCACCTGACCAGTGTCCTCTACGGTCTTCCCCGGTCGGTTGAAAAGCTACACGGGCCTCACACGGCCGCCCTAAATTGGTGCAAGTCAGTTAAGTTAAGTTGGATGCATCCGCTAGGTTAAGTTCATTTAGTCCCTTTGGTTCTCGGTTCCTCGGTATTCCATTCCATCCACTAGGTTCCATTGGGTTCTCAATATCCGCTAGGTTCTTAGGTCCACAATTAGCTTCCGCTAGGTTCACTATTCCATCCGCAGGTTCTTCTGGTTCCGCTAGATACACACAATTTTGAATAAGCCTATGAAAATTCGCGTCACCAGGTTGTACCGTGCGGGCGCTAGAGCCATTGCCAAACACGCGACCCCTATTAATCGGCCCCCAAGTCCGAACGGCGTCTCTCTAGGTTCCATTCCATTAGGTTCTCCATCCGTTAGGTTCTTAGGTTCCATCCGATGTGCAGCCGCCTGAGATGGGCTACACGTGCCAGCGTTTGGGTCATTGGTTGACACGGATGCCCTATTAATCGGCCCCCGAAGTCCGAACGGCCACCTCCCATATTTCTCACTCGGCGCATCAGGATCATTAGGTTCCTTTGGTTCCATTAGGTTCTCGTTCCTCCTCCCCTCTCACTCCTCTGCTCAGTATCTCGGTACTCTTCATCTCCTCGCGCTGACTTCCTATCGGGATATACAAATAAGTTGGTTGGCCAACCATTATTCACAGAGTCTTGGGTCACACCCTGCGCGCCAGGGGTTGGAGACAACAAAGCCGAGCGCCGTGTAGGTTCAGTGTTATCTTGTATTTTGTCGTAGCGGAATTCTCCATACTCAAGTGTCTTTTTCTTGTGTGTTTGATATGCTTCGCTGCCACTCCACGACCCGGTCGCTTGCGACAATTTGCGTGGTGTTTCCCTACTTGTTTGCAATGAGTTCACCTGATATAAGCCTGGCTCTGCTTCAATGTCGTCTAGGTATTCTGGCTCAATTTCAAAATTTGTGTCATTATGTTCATGCATTGCCTCCGTCTCCAGTGACCAGCACATTAACTTGTGCCGAACGGGTGCCTAAGCCAGCTCCTGCGCGTTCTTCCAGCGTCGACATTTCATGTCGCATGAAATCTAGGCGGTGTGCTAGCTCAGGATCTACTGCTTTGGTCGCTGACATTACGCCGGCAGTCCGGGAAGCTCTCATAAATTTTAAGCGCCTCACCTTTTAATACCGTCGGGAAGCAAATGAGTTTCTGGTCAAGCGTCCATCCATTCGCGTCCGTTAGATTGTCATAGGTGGCTAACCAGGCCTCGAAGTCCTGTCCGTCAGCTCCTGAGAACGGTGGAATGTCCCCCACCTGTATTATAGGCGCCACGGTGGTTGCCCTTTGAGTGAGCTGCTGTAGGATTGCTACTAATGGGTCCCCGTTTACGGTGGGACCTGGTCCATTTGTACTACCAGCCGTGGTGGCTGTGCCACTTCCTATGCTATTTATCCCTAACGTGCCGCTAGTCGGCGTTCTATTTGCGCTCGCTGGTACTGACATGTTTGACTCCGACTTTATTGATAATCCTTAACTGTTTCAAGTTGTGGGGCTTCCGTGTTCCAAGCCTGGCAAGGGCACGGATGGTAAATGTATATAGCGTGAAATATATGTGTTTACTTTGATAGCAGAATCACTACTGTTCAGCACGCTCTTGCTTTATTATTATACTTGTGTACCTATGTCTTATGTATGTGACTGGAAGTGTAAAATATTCGCGTCGCTCTGACTGATCCGGTTACTTATATTCGCACCTTTCTAGTGCGGCAAATGTTTTCTATCGTCTCACTCCTTACTGACCCTCTATCACCGGAACCTAATGAATCAGACTCGACCTTTGATAAAAGTAGCGACTATGACTCTTACGTTTGGTTGCTTTTCTCCTTGCTCGTTTGGTTTCAATAGGGAAACACTTGAACCTGACAGCTTACAGCTCTTCACCTTTTTACATGCTACTTGTTGAAAAACCAAGGGCAATTACGACGAAATTCAGCTTCTTCGAGGATTAAAACAGGCTGGTTTCCAATTGGACGGTTGTTTAACTTTTACCACACCTAGAGTTTCTGTAGAAAGTGGCCCAGGATCCGCCTAGCCCTTAGCTTGGAGGTACGTGCACTCCTCAGTCAGATTTTAGAAAACAAATCTTTCGATATTGTCCACTGTACACTAACAGTAGTGACGCTCCTGAACAAAACCACAATTAACCTAACAAATGAATATGCAAAGTGACACAAAACAATATTATAGACTGACCATAATTCAAATGTTTATCAATGTCTTTGAGGCTGCAGCGATAATTGGTTCCAAATTTTTCAATTGGCGTTCCACGGTCTGCGCTAGCTATGTCGTGGCTGAGTGGCGAATTGATCGTCGGCTCGTAGAGGATGCAATTAGTGTCAATACTTGGCACCGCAACGGCTGCGCTGGCAGGTCGAAGGAGAGACGAGACAATCGACGACTGCGATCCTGCTGAGTGCTCGAATTGGACCCGAATGTCCCAAAACGTCTGTGCGATAGTTCAAGGTCGCTGGATCGGCAAACACTGCCAAAAGTCAGTACGTCGAAATCAATCGTACCCCGAGCGAATCACAAAGTCAGCGAGTGTCCGAATTGAACCCAATTGTTCCAAAATGTAGCTACAATAGTTCAGTGTCGCTGGATCAGACAGATACTGCCAAAAGTCAATACGTCGAAATAGAATACACACCGAGCAAAGTTAAAAATGTCGACGGTATTAATAACACGTTCAAAGTACTAGCTTCGATATTTGGTTATTATTAGTTAGTCAATTTTAAGCGTCACGTATCCTGAAAGAAATTGCCTTCGCCCTATGGTTACGACAAGCCAACACAGACTATCACCGCGTCGGATTCATACACGCATTGGTGTGCCTTTATATTCCTTCATACTACGAATTCTTCGAATTACCTTAGGCTCGGGTGATCCGGAGGGCATCACTTGTACCTGAGCAGAAATACTAAATCATCTCATCCAGAACAGCCGAGCGGGTTCTTTGTATAATCCCATCTGATTATTCTATGGTTGTTGAGCCCTCTAGAGCACCTAAACTGCGAGCACTTTACGACAACGATATATATAGAACATCGAGATTATTATCGTAACTAGCGATATTCGAAAAACGCGATACTTTGATTTTATTAGGCTTTATCTCCTTGGCTTCTTCCTGTGCAAGAGGTCACGTGTTCAACTCACGGCGTGGCCCCCAATTAAAATTATGTACTAGGACCAGTTCTGGCCCTAAGGGATCCCAGCTGCACCACCATTTCTCCTTGCGTGGTGCCCGGACAACCCCGGCTTCCGCGACTCCCCGTTGATCTGTGCGATGGCCTAAGGGAACCGCTTAGCTTAGCAGGCTGCCGGCGGGTTAACCAGGGTGTTCGGCCTGGCCCCTATTTTGGCCCACGTATCTAGTGGTTCGAAGGTCCCCCTGAGGGAGAGCCAACCCCTAAGCCTGCTCACAGGTAATAACGCTGACTCGCCTTTCCCTCAATTCTATTTAAATCCTAAATGGAGTCGCGATTCCTTGTTATAGTCGAGTACGCGGGAGCCTAGTTCAGACAATAAATTTGGTTGGTTCCACTGGAGGTCCCTTGCCGAACCGGTAGCTTGAGGGAACACCTGGAGCTCAATCCCCAGTGCTCTTATCTAGCGCGAGTAAATTTGTGTGAAGCCGTGCACCAACTACTGAGCGGGCCTAACTATGAATTTCGGGACTAAACCTAAGCTTCGAAATTTAGCCTTAGGTTCACTTAGGATTTTGATTAAGACGCTGATTCAATCACTACACTAAACATATATCACCTACTATAAGTTTCACACTCTAACAGTTTATTTAGACAAATTGCAAGTTATTACATTCGAATAACCGAGATAATTTATGTACAACAAAATGTATGGGTACCTCGCAGGGCAACCCGTGATATACTTGGGTACCGAACGGGTGATGTGAGTCCTGGTTAAACCCTCCGAGGGGGTCGCGTAAAAATCAATTCCGCTGGCTCTTACTTTTATACCCAGTGGACTGCCTTACCCGCCTGACAGGACATAGAGATGAACTTTCCTGGCCGACCGCTTGTTGACTTCGCCTGTGGAAAAACTCCGGGCCATTGGACACTCTCCTGCCATTAACCTCTTTTCACGTTGTACTCCGTCTCGTACTTTATCTTGAGGCCGGACGTCAGCTGCTGGTTACTTGTAATGAAAGTTTGTCACCAACTCTGCGTGCGCCAGGGTCAGCTTAAAATGCGGGTCGTCATCAAAAGAGGGATGCGCTGCCGCGTCTCCCGAATTTTGTCTGTCTTGTAATGATTTCTTGAATTGATGATTTTGACATGAAAACATGGCGCTATACCGGAAACCCACCGTGTCTAAACGGTTTGTGGGTTCGCGCCTATGAATTTCTTTCACAGAAAACTTTGGGGAAACAATCACTTTGCAGTCTTCTCAGGGCCGTCGCTCGGCAAACGGGTGCGAGCACAACAGTTTGTTTAAAATTTTACTCAGCCATGCGTTGCAGCTGACTCCGTCTCGTTTCCTAATTTGGTGAGGCGCTCCTCCGAGTGCCTTTGATTTACTTGGAGGTCCGCAGTCATTTGCAAGCATGAATAGGGCACGCACTGCCGCGCTCTCGGCGAAATGTTTAGTTTGAGAACCAAAAGAAAGCAGTGGTAGTTTTAAGTTTGAAAACACGTCGGATACCCCTGTATGGTTAGGATAGTAGATTTGCAAAACCGTGAGAAGTGGGGAAGACAACGCACGAAAGGCCCGGATACGTCACTCCCTACGGAGCAGCCGCATCGACCCATCGATAGTTGTTCCATTGTAAAATACGTGACGGGTGCTCTACCGTTTCTAGACGGCCTGAGACCCGTCTTAATTTTTTTTGGGTTAGTTGACTGAAATTTTTATTCGGAGCGAAACGAATCTCAGAGTAGCAGCTCGAATCTCTGGGGCTAGCGTCAGGGGTTCCGTTCTTTATTTCTTTAAAATGCTTTCTGCGTACAAATGACTGCGTCCGTCCCGAGCGGACCGCTCGCCCTACTTCCCCAATACTGGGTCTTTAAGTCGTGTGACCTGGGGTTGTTCTTACAGATTTTCCTATAACTTAGACTCTACTCAAGCTATGAGAGTTAACACGGAATGGAGCACGAGTCAAAAGAAGCTCCATTGTCCTTTGAAAAAATCGTAAACGTTTTACGAGGCCAATTTGCGGCGGGGTCCTAAACTGATTGATGCAAATTACTGAAGTCTTCTACCGTGTCTAAACGGCCTGGAAGACTGGTTTTAAATCAAATTGTCGGAGGACGATCAACGGAAATGCTCAGGAACAAATGCTCGAACTTTTGACAGGGAGCCTAGCGCGGGCCCTTACTTATGCTCACTTAGCGTTTGCCTCCAGGTCAACACGCGACTAGTTTTTTGTATTAAACCTTACTTCGAACGCCTTACCCCTCCCGTGTCCCGATGTCCTTCCCCCTTCCCCGTGTGTGTTCCTTATTCCCTTTCCCCCGTTCACATCACTAAATACAGTTTCGCCCCCGGGTCTAAAATTAAAACATGCCGACCCGGCGAGCGTGGAACCAGTCGAGCATTTGTGGTTTGCGAGCAGCTTAGCGCGTGACTTTCTTGATTTTGTTGGGACTGCGCTTGCGAGTGCATGAAGCCTCCGTCGGACGCGCCCGCACGCGCAAGAGCAGCCCCGGCCAGCAAAAGTTCGAAACTTTGAAGAGTCACTAGGGGGCTCCGTCCTGTGCTACACAGTGGGAGACACCCCTAGGAAAGAAAACCAAGCAAGCAAAACAAAATCTTTAAAACCTTACAGCTAAAAGGGCGACAACCGCCCGACTCCAAAAACAGACCACTTGGTCTGTGCTACAACTCGACTGGCTCCGACGCTGCGTCGGGCCTATTCCTTTTATACTACCGTCTCGCCCCCTCACCACCCGTCGATGTCCCCTACAATGTCCTTGCCTGCTCGAACAAACTTCTATTTTCAAAAAATTTGAAGACTACAAACTTATACACATACAGATATAAAGAAACATATGCATCGGCAAAACATCGTGTAGACAACAACACAGCAGCTCATTAAATGACGAGTCGCCACTGGTCGGCCGTAATAGCATTGGTTTTAGCTGCCTGTGAGCTGGGCGCGACAAATGCTGTAAACAAACTAAACCTCGCGCTGGTAGGCGCGAGGTTCTCTGCGGGCTATGATATACCAGCGCCCAGGGCACCGAAGTTTAATCAAGCTTTTTGCATATTTTTAGCGATTATGAGTTAACGAAAAGCAGTAGGCGGCCGGCGGCGGGACCAGGTTCATGCCCTGGCTGGTCGCCTACTGACAAAAATATTAATTTTAATATATATCCTATAGGTGGCCCGCTAGAGGCCGTTTTATGAGTCGAAGACAGAGAATTTTGGTGTCCCGGGAGGGTTATCGAGGTCTTGCTCGGACCGGTTGAGTTAGGTGGCCCCCGTTTTCGACTAGATAGTTAGGGCAAGACACCGTGGGGGTGCTGAGCTTGAAAAATCGGGAAGTTTTGGTTATTTCTGCGGAGATAGGAGACGTTGAAAAATGGGTGTTTAAACGCTTAGTTGGGGGTCCCTAAGTATTCAGGGGTACGGAGCGGGCTTACCCGAACGCGCGATTTTGAAGCCTTGAGGGGTCCTAGTGATACTGTAGTAATCCAATTTCGCGTGGAGTGCCGAAAACTATAAAATTTTGCCTTTAAAAATACCTATAGAAAATTGAGTTTTAGTCGAACTCTGAAAGTTTTAATTCACCCAGCAACCTGGTTCTCGCTTCACTCACCGAATCAATTATGCAACAACTGCATGCCAGGATAGGTCCTCGCGGTTTGAATGCCAATCAAAATTTTCCGTTTGCGTTTTGATAAAGGTTCTGCACAATACCCCGACCCATCCTGACACGCAGTACTACCTATAAGATAAAATAAAACAACATTTATTTAAGGCACACAATAAACGCACAGGTTATCATTGATTTTACTTGGGGTCGACCGGATACCATACTTAGTGTCACAAGTATTCCATTTTGGTGCCAAAATCACCCCGTGCACCTCGGGCGGGTGGAGCGTGACGATACGACAATTTACATTCATGATACATTTTATTTTTATGACGACGATAATTGATAATATACAACATGGTGCTCAGGTCACGCTCCACCGGTATCCGATCGCCCGTCGCACCCGTTTTCCCAATTTTGACCTTGATTTTCCTTATTTGAAGATCTTGTTGAGATCCCTGAAGTTTCGGGCTGTTACATCTCTTAAAATTTTTTTGGATTTTATAGACTCCTTACTTATGGTAGTAAGTTAAATTTGTCGAGGTACGAAAAGAAAGTGAAAATTTTGCGTGATTAATTCCATGTGATGCACAGCCCTTGATTTCAATTAGGTAAAATTTGTATGAAATTTGAAAATTTAGCCCGTTTGAGCTTAAAATTACCGTAAATTTCGAGAATTTTCCAAAAATCTAGCCCGTTTGGGGATAAAATTACAATAAATTTCGAAAATTTTCCAAGAATTTCCCAAAAATTTGTTAAAATTTGTTAAAATTTGCTAAAACCAGGGTACAAGGACGATCAATTTGTTTGGTTATCACCAAAAACGCGTCTCTTCTCCCTTTATTTTCGGTGGTTTTGGAAGTTTTCCCTTATGGTTTATACTATTTGAGTTTAAGTTTTATTCCTGTTTTGTTGTAGTGGTTCAGAAATGTCTCTTGCCTGACCTAATTGTAAAAAATTTTTCCAACGTTCTAAACGTTATACATATGCATACAACATCATTATGATTATGATCATACACATTTGAAGATCTTGTTGAGATCCCTGAAGTTTCGGGCTGTTACACTATATACTATCTAAATATTGTTGTCACATTTTAAATCTGCTATAGTAGTCAAGAAAGATCTAATTCGCACACGCGACTTTCGTCAATTGCTGCTGATAGTTGCACGGTTCTCCGGTCTAGTTGTTATAGAATTTATATGTAAAATTTTGTAATTAAAACGGCGTGAGCGAAGGTAGCTGCTTTAATGCATAATAAACCAAAACCATTCTTACCTATTTACATGGGTACCTATTTATGTATAGTTTTTGATTTATTTATGTCGTTACATATATATTTCTAAACATTTATGTCGGTATTTAGTTATGTCACGCGTTGCTTACTGACGGTCCGAGGTCTCAGGGGTGCAGCCCCGGTCGGCGTGGAGACGTCGTCTCAGGGAAGTTAGAGGCCCTGGGAGAAGGTCGCCAAGGCGGTGACAAAAAGTTGCCTCTCCGGCCCACCGTCGTACCCTCATTTTGGATAATTTCACTTCGATTTTTGCCAAGTTTTGGACAATTTTACACCATTTGGCGAAAAATTTGCGTGTGCCAGCAGCGCGGAGGGTGTAGAGACTATGGACGCAGGGTGGTACCCCAAGAGGGGTAGATCAGGGCGTCGGGTCATGTCCGAAAACTCGGTTACGGGTAGCTCCCTGAAATCCTACTTCGCCATGAATGAGTTACGCAGTTAATCCTGTGTATTTAAATATTTGTTAAAGTCCGTACAGGACTTTCAAAATGATCTGAGAGCTATATCCAGCTGGGCAAAAAAGTGGCAACTTTCTATTGCAATTACTAAATGTCAATATCTACGCGTTGGTGATTTTACAATATATCCACAGTACTCTATAGATGACATTAATTTATGCTCTATTAACCATATAAATGACCTTGGTATCATTTTAAGTTCTGATCTTAAGTCTGAACTGCAAGTCGAGTCAGTATATAAAAAGGGTTGTCAAATTGTTAATACATTGTTTAGATGCTTTCCTAGTTGCAATATTGAAAATTTAATTGCGGCTTACAGGAGCTATGTGCTGCCGGTTGTTGAATACTGTTCTCCTGTATGGTCCCCTCATCTTCTGTGTGAAATCGATAAAATTGAGTCCATTCAGCGACTATTTACGCGAAGACTTTTCTATAAGTTTGGCCTTGAAAATAGTGGGTACATAGATCGAATAAGTAGACTCAAATTGGAGCCACTTCAACTCAGGAGATTGGTTGCTGATTTGGTTATGTGTTACAAAATAGTACATGGAGATGTTGGATTGGTGCGCGAAGATTTTTTTATGTTTGCAACTGACCCTAGAACACGGGGTCATCCATTGAAGCTTTACTTTCCGCGCAGTCAAACTAATGTGTTGAAAACTGCTTTCGCCAGTAGAACCATTCCTGTATGGAATTCGTTACCTGAAACTACAAATAATGGGTTACCTATAGTTGCAGCGGGAAATGTTCAACTATTTAAGAAAAGACTTAAATCTCTAAATCTAAATAGTTGGTTAAATTTTGATAGACACTTACTATAAATTATCGTAATAAACTCCAGTGGCGTAACTGCTAGTGGCTTGCTGCCCTTTTACGTCACGGAATTTGATCCTCAAACATTGTCTGTTTTTGGATGTTATATTTTCACTTCCGCTTTAATACATTGCTTTGCTGTTATGTGTTGTTGCTACTAATATTTTATATGATTATGCTGTTTTTATTTGTTTGGTATTAATAGTATGTTTACCAAATTTATAAATTGGTTATTTCTATTGATGATAATATATATGATACTGTCTGTTTTAGTTTGGTATAGTGTTATATTTTTTTTTTGTAATAAAGTGGAAGTTGGAGAGAGTATCCGCATGAAGCCTAACTGAGGTTTCTTTTTCCAACTCTCCCAAATTTAATTTATTTATAGTTTTGTATACGCACATAGCTAATTTTTTACGATAGGGACATAGCTACAGTTTGCTATTGTTATTAAAATGGTACGTAGGAGGGGAATGGGATTTTTTATGACAGCTATCAGTTATTAAATGAGGAACGATTCACCACCGAAGATTATGCGAAATGAGGTGTGGCCAGTAGAGTGCCGGGGAGACACAAATAATGGCGCGCGCTCTTTTGGTTGCGACCTGTTTCTTGTGAGGCAGCGTGACTACGACTAAACACTGGTGGTTCAAGAAATGTGGCACCAAAGACACGAATTAAAATATTTATTCTTATAAAACAGTTAAATATCATGCACACAATTTTAGTACATAGTTCTTTTGATATGCGCTAATCTATGGCCACCATAGACCATTAAGACCTTTTGCGCTTTTCGTACTTTTGAGATTATGATTATGTTGCCCTTGTGATTATGTTTCTTTCGTTTTATTACCTTAGGATTTATGCTATTTAATACTTTATTAGTTCTCTGGCGATATTAATACGGAATATCGCGAAAGCAGATACTTTATAATTCAATTAAGTACTTCAACCTAATACCTTAGATTAAAGCTGTTTACCCCTATCTTATGTAATGCACACCTGAAAGGAATGCACGGGGGTTATGTTACGAACTAGGTTGTGACGAAAGTAGTTGAAACTTTGTCTGATCGACCCTCAGCACCCGAAAGTAATGCCGAAAGGTATTTTTGAGGATGAATTGAAAATACTTAAGGCGGGTGCTAATTCCACGTCCTGCTCACTCACTCTTGATTTCTCACGAAGTTGACCCCTTTGTTCTATAGTCACCCAAATTTCTCACTGGAAGGCAGACTCGGGCCGAAATTTGACTTATTTATAACACACGTTATTCAATGTCACTGTTTAATTACTACAGACTTAATTCTTTAAGCCGATACCGCCTATATACCAAGGTCAATATTTGGTTTTATGACACATCGGACGAAGCGCGACCGTGCGAACGTGCCGTTTTTATCCCAGCCGATTACCAACCCTTGTTTATTCAAATTCGTCAACATTCATCCCGTCGCTGAAATTTTGCTTCTACAACTAACGCCCCCAAATTTATTTTCATTCATTAACCAGCATCTAATCCGTCGTTTTTATTTTCTTCCCTTATTTCTCTTTCATGTTTCCATACCTAATACTCTTCTGTCTTCACCATTCTTCTTTCTTTTGTCCAAGGGAAGTTCTTCGGTTTTAGGCCTCCCAAATAAAATTTCCTGAAAGAAATATGCGATTAGACAGATATACAAAACACAGAAAATAACAAAAAATTTATATGTTTATATATCCATGTTTAAATTTTTGTTTGTGGTTTTCTTTAGTCCAAACCGTTTTACTTTGGTCGGCACTTTCTTTGACACCGTTGTTCCTAATTCATTCAATAAACCATCTCTGTCTATTATGTCGCTGATGTTTGAGCATCCGATTTGAGGCCACCGAGATTTTCATGCGTCGACGGGCCTCGTGCCGTTAAGTCTATGCCGATTCTTTTATCGTCGTTAATTCGCCATTTTGCGCTTAACTAGATTTTTTATTCATTGTTGTCACATAGGTTAATTTGCACCGGATTTCTTTGTTATTGTCGTAAACCTGTTCTTTTCTGTTTACACCGATTTTTTTTGTCGTTTGCACATTTTTTGTTATTGCCGCCGTTCTTTGTCGTTGCCCCCTTATAATTTCCGGTTCCCTTGGATCCATTCCCCGAATCTTGTTGGTCATTGTAGGAAGGTGAATTATTAACCTGAACTATTTTGTAGAGCAATTCTTCCTCTATGTAGCTGAAAATAGTATGCTGCTATTGTGATTATTTGTGCCAGTAGGGCTGCATCGAAGTAGTCTTTCCTTTGGCTCATTGGACCGAAAATAACCGAAAATGGTAATATCTCTGCAATTTCCCAAGCTGTGTATCGTTTTGGTCTCATTTTGTAGAGCAATTCATGGCTCACTTTATAGTTTGATGCTTAATGTAGCTGTGTACTTCTGTAAATTACATACTCAAAACTCAGAATTCACCACATTGGCGATAAAACAATCTACTAGTATATATGTTATGTATATATTTGTATTTACCTACTTTTAACATTACAGAATTCGTAGTTGTTTCTGGAGAGTGGTTAGTAAATAGATGTTTTTTGATTCAAAATTGTTGAATGTTTCATTGCGACCGTCAACACAAGAAAGAATGTTTGTAGAAGATACTATGGCCTATTAAAAGAACAATGTCGATTGTTGGGAGCGAGTCTGGAAGGTCTGATCGATCGGGACGCGGATTGCGAACCGGTGTTGGTGGTAATGCAGCAGTTGGCTATCATCATGGAGGCATGGCTGGAGGTCGCCGCGCTAGTGGACAGATGCGGCATCAACAACGGAGACTTTTTGAACCAGATGGTCAAGAACAGCTGCTTCCAAGGGATGAGGTTCGTTTATTGTTCGCATCTCGATAGTACCATTAACTTTGATAGAGATATTAATGATTCGCCAGTAATTTCCGTCTTCGAAAGAGATTTTATCACATTATTTAGCCGCGCTGACTATAAAACAAAGAAGTCGTTACGAATAACAATAACCGGATGTCATCAAAACGTTACGTACTTATGACTTATATGATCCAAGAGTAAAAGATTTTTGAGATGTCAGCAGACATAGGAAATCATGAGTGTTGTGTACTATCTATGTATACTGTACTATGTATGTACTTAAACTGTGTGATTGCGTAATAATTCCGGTTCTTACCAAGCTGCTGAATTTATCGGTGACTATGGGCGAAATGTCTGATAGAGGGAAAAGTTCCATAGTAACTCCACTGCTGAAACAATCATCGCTGGACGTTCATGATTTGCCTAACTTTCGACCAGTTGCAAACCTCTCGATTGTCTCTAAGATAATTGAACATTATATTACTAAATAAATTAGACGTCACTTTCATCGCCTACCATTGCCAGCTACACATGTCGCTTACAGGCTCCACCATTCAACTGGGTTTGCGTTACTCAGCTTGATCAGCGATATACGTGATAATTTGTCGCGTGGAAAAGCTACAGCCCTTGTGGCGCTTGGTTTTTTACACGCTTTTGATACCGTCGATGATGATATTCTAATGTCTCGATTACAGCATCATTTTCGGTTCGGAGGCAAATGTCTTTCATGATTTGAAAGTTATATTCGAAATCGTTCCAGTCGGGTCACTGTCGACGGAAAATCGTCATCTCCTACACTGTCAATGTTTGGGGTTCCCCAAAGCAATGCCCTCGGCCCTACATTGTTCAACATTTACACTGCACCACTGACAGAATTACTCATGAAAGGCGGTTGTCGTGTTATAATTTACGCCCTTGATGTCGTCTTATACGTCCCATTTGACAGCGCTAACTACGTAGACCAGTTCCTGCTATTACAACGAACAATTGATTAAGCCGTATGTTGGCTAAGGGACAATCGCCTGAAATAAAATGCTTCGAAATGGGTGTTCACTATTATAAACAGAAATTCCAGCATTGGCGTGTCTGCATGCCAGATAACGGTTGATGGACATTGCTTATCCCCAGCTGACAGCATCAAATTTCTTGGTGTAACAATTGATCAAGAACTGACATTTCAACGGCATATTCTGAATGTGAGCCTAATATTTTCCTGGCAGCTAGCCGAAATTGGGCGTATACGACAGCGTCTAAATCGTGAAACAGCAACTACAATCATACGATCATTCGTTATTTCGCGTATTGATTATTGGAACTCCATTTATTGCTGCATGCCACTGTCGTCTCTTGAACCTCTTAAACGAGTGCTGCACACCACTGCCCGTATTGCCACACTTACATGTCGTTTTGACTGAGTTACCTCCATTATGAAAAAATTACACTGGCGTCCCTTGCAACAAACCACTGCTTACAAGATTGCCTGCATTGTCGTCCAATGCTTACAGAGATGTGCATCTGAACTGTTGAGCTGCCAAATACACTACTGTTTATCCGCTCTTCATTGAGCGTCGACTTCAGATTCCTTTGCGAACATGCAACAGCTTTCGATCATGCGGACCAACAATATGGAATAGCCTTTCAGTGGACACTCGCTGTGCTGCTCCATCTTTTACTGCATTTCGGGAAAAACTCAAAACAGAGCTTTTCTACTTTGCGTACAACTACCAATAAAAACAATCTGGTCGGAGTAGCATGTTGCCGATTATTCTGGTCGTCAACGTGGATCAAACATCAAACTACCTCATCATCATCATGATACTATCAGTTAAGCTATATTATTAGTGCACTGGAACCAAGCGCTGGAAAAAGCAAGGATTGAACGCATAACCATATTTTGCGAGTTTCGAGTATCATTATGTTAAAATTTGGGACCGTCTGTTTCTAATCTTTTCTTGTAGCACCCATAACTCAAGTTAGCAAATCTGAATTCTAATGCCGACATTGACGAATTGGCCATTGGATATGAGCCTCAACTATTGTTTGTTTCGTATTAACTGCGAAGCGAGCAAGCATTTATTTCCATGCGGACTGATAAATTCTACTGTGTTTGACCACCTGACTGAATGTCCGACCAGTTTTAATAAGGATATTTCCATGAGGTCTTTTGCTTATTATAGGCTACTGCTTGATCCCTGAACTCGTGTGGGATTTATCAGTGCAAGGTAATAGTGGAGTATAGTATACTTCGGCTCTGTAAACCTAGCTTGACACCTATTCATGCCGTACCGCCCCGATTCGGAACCTCCTTCAAAAATAATGTGTTGCTCTGGTAGTTCTGAAATTCTGTTTTTTGTATGGTAAACCACAATTTATTCAGTTAACCTATTTTTGAGACTAAAATTATTTATAACTTATCTTTTTGTAACGTTTAACAATATTTGGTCGCACATGGGCAATTTGTCATATATAATTTAATAAAATTTATATCCATATGGCATTTTTTGAATTTAACATTTTTGCATGCCTCTTTCCCTCAAGTAATCTATTGAGTTTCCAGGAGCGGAGTTCCAAGCAAGAAGGGTTGAGCCAGCACGTATGTACACCCGTTAAACAGGATCTTCCCTCAAATTTTGTAAATTAGGCACTGCGTTTTCAGTTATATTTTGAAACCTAGCCTTCATGATATCGTAAAGGTTGCATGCGTTCGCTTGGGCGAGAATTATAACTTTGCTGACAAGCAAAAATTTATTAGATTCCGTGGAAGGAAATACGGACACAAAATGGTCTCCGAATGTCGTCCCATTATAATATATAAGTCACGTTTTTAGGTAATCGTTAGTAACCACTCTGTGATTACCATAAAGGTTTTGGAGGGTTTTCCATGATTAATTAAACCCACAATTACAGAGTTTTTCGAGTTTGCTAAAACTGACGATGTGACTTATCTAAATGTGTAGCTGTTATGTCTAGTGTTTTTTGGAATGATAGTGTTCGTTAGTACCCGCTCCCACCGAATCGTGCATGATTTTGTGGTTTTCAAACAGTCTAAATTTGTATATTTGACACAATTAAGATATTCGAGGTTGCTATAATCGGTTGCAGCATTCATTCAAACATATCTATGCATGTACATTTTTTGGGTTGGTAGTATGGCCTTGAAAGGAAGCCCATCAATCATGCATGGTTTCTTTTCAATTTAATGCTATAATTCGTAAACCCGCTACTATAAAGGTTTTCGAGTTTACTGAAACAAAACACGATTCATTCCATCAAACGTTTCTGATCAGTATGCTTGTTTTATAATATTCACTGTTATCCTTTTGCACATGGTCCCAAGAATCACGTGCGATTTCATGGTTTTCAGTCTATTTATTTATGTTGTTTTAGATGCGACGATTAAGTCTTTTGAGGTTGCTGAAACGGCGAAATGGTTTAGCTAAACATATCTATGAGTGTAAAGGCAGCTAGCTTGCAGTAGTAATCGCTTTTAGTGTTTTAAGGATTTCTCACAGAATCAGGAAATAAGTAATTGTTATGTTACACGTGTACTCGACTAGTCACATGTAACGGTCACACGGTGACATAATGCAAAAATTTTCGGAAACAACGTTTTGTAGATTTTCTTTACGTATCTTATCATTACTAACCATTCTAGTGAGCATGACCCACTGCCATATATATATATACTTCTAAGGTATGATAACCATGAATAGTATATATATATTTCAGGTTGTACAAATGGAAATGATGGAAGAAAGCAACTGGCAGCGAGATTCCGAGAATGCTGCGTCATGTGTCACTGGTAACACTTCCGAACGATCAGTTTCTTACGACGATCTCGCCCGTGGCCTTAATCCTTACCTTGCGAAATTTGCAAATTCTCAAGGTGGTGGTCCAATTAGCGGAAAATTTGGCCGATTTCGTTGCTCATCGATATTGTCAACTTTAATAGCATCATTCCTATGCCTTGGTGCTTATCTGTCGCCAGTAGCGATGGTCGTTTTACCCCGAATTAGGATACCACTAGCGCCAAATCCATCATGGGAACCCACTGCATGCGGACCGGCATGCGAAGGACTATTGATCTCGTTTGGAACTAAGCAGCTCATTTTAGCTGTCGGTATGTGGGCACTATTTGGTCGACGGCGACAGCCTGCTACACTACCCCGTGTTCATGTGGCTCGTTCGATATTGCTAGCGCTCGTTTTCCTGATAACATTTGCCTATTGGCTTTTTTATGCCGTGCGAATCTATGCACGAGCTGAGTCGGATTACACGGCAATTGTTACATTTGCCCATTCGTTGGTGGACGCTTTATTGTTCGTCCATTACTTAGCTGTTATTTTGCTCGAGATTAGGGCTCTCCGGCCCGCATTTCGGCTGCGCGTTGTGCGTTCACCTGATGGCCACGCTGGGACGTACAATGTTGGCGCTGTTAGTGTGCAACGCGCTGCAGTAGCTGTTTTGCAACACTATTATCGTGACTTTCCAGTGTATAATCCTTTCTTAGAGCGCCTACCTACTTCACGTGTTTCAGGAAAAAAAGGTGGTGGTGGTACGAGCAGTGGTAACGGTGGACCATCATCGTTCAAAGTAACTGATTTTCTAATTTTGTGTTCGCATTTATTAATCTGACTTCACGATATTTGTATCATTTTACGAAACAGTGTTATTTCGTTTCTTATAGAGAATTATATGCCTAGCATTTGCTGTTGTGATTCTTTGTAAATTTACACGAGCACGTATTATTTATTATTAATCTCGTTTTACGCATCATGTCAAAACTAAATTAAATATTTTTTCATAAGAATATAATTTTCAACACATTTTTAGTATTTCTCGTACAGATCTTCCAAACGCGAGTTTTCGCAGCCTAATTTCACAATGAATTGTTATTATAGTATTAACTTCTTTGTTGGCTGAAAATTTTGCAAAGAGCATGAAGTGGTGGTCACTGCTTCAAAACGAGAAGAGCTAGATTTTGACTGGGCTACCCGCATTTTACTCGGGGTTTGGAAATTAAAAAATAGAAATTTAGTGTTCACTGGAAAATAAAATAAGTCTCATTAGAATTGCTGCTAAGACGTACTTGATTTAGGTTAGAAGCCAGTTCTTCTCTATTTTTGCATTATTTAACCAAAGATATAGATTTCGTTTAGACGTTTTGATGAAGATATGTGAATTTTTGTGTTATCTGATGATTGTTTTCTTAAGGGAAAGCAATATTTTCCACGGCTCAGCTAAATTTTCTCGAGCTCCTGAACTGAGGCGCACTTTTTACCAATAAGAACTAAAAATGTCAGCTTCCAGTTTGAAGAAGCCAATGTATGACCATTTTGACATTAAGCATTGCAATGGTTGTAACGTTTTAATCATTGACATCACCTAGCATTAGTTCGTGGCAAGTCTTGTTGAATGGTACTTCCCTGTAGCGGGTAGCTATTTCATTTCTGTTTAATCTAGCCGGTTTTTATGTTTTGTAGTACTGTACTTTAAACTTGGCAGTATGTTGTAATTGCTGTATATTGAATTAGGTGTACGTTGCATATAAATTTATGTTCATTGTTCTGATTAGTACTTCTAATATTTTTAGGTTTACGATGTTGATGGAGGTCAGAGTGGTCAGATTGCACCAATTAATCCTCAGGCAATTATGGCTGCTGCTGCGCGCAAACGTGATTCTGGTCATAATGAACGATTTTATGATGAGGTCAGTACGTTTGTATCGTTGATGAACAACCCATATGACTGCGGAGTCTGACTTTTGTGATTACGCTTGTTAAGAGTTACCGAGTTTTCGGTATAGGGGGGTAGGGGGGCTTACCCCACTCGCCGCGATTCTGACCCCTATTGGCGACCTCCCCCCTATTTCGCTGACCCCTATTTTTTTCCATTTTGACCCCTATTGTAAAAAATAATTTTAACACTTTAAAATATTTATAAACTATAAAAATTCAATATTTTACTAACCGTTAATTTGTGTTGTTGTCAGCGGGCGTCAGACATCCATGACACATATTGGTGTTGTTGGTGCGTACGTTTGGCGGTTTTTCATTGTGGTGTGATCGCCGAGTGAGTGTTAAACGTGGAAGTTATCGCCCCTATCCTGCCGCCTTCGCCCGCCGTTAGACTTTCGCCGCCGTGTTTACCCCCCCATCGATGATATGATATTGGGAGTCGGGAAGTGCCTATTGGCCCAACCCGCTCGGCCCAGGCTGAGCGTTAGCCTGGTGCCCGGCGCCGCCACTATCGTCATCATCATCGACATTAGCACCGCCGCATTCCGCTTCGTCGTAAGCTACTGATTCACCGACGTCTGCATCGTCGAACCCTTCGAAGTCATCCGACTCGTAATTGAAGAAAACATCGTCGTCGGGTGTCAGCTGCACAAAGTCATCATCCACGCGCTCATGATTGATGATGCCGGCTGGCACAATGTCAACGTCGCTGTCGTCACCGCTGCTAGAACCGGTGGGTGCAACGCCGAAGTCTTCATTGATAACATGCAATGTCTCCTGGCGACCCATGGCGCGGCGACGTTGTTCATTCTTCCTTTCGCGCCCCGCACTTTTTCCGTAGGCGTCCGCAAAATGTTACTGGGGTCATCGTACTGCAGGAAAGGCAGCGCAAGCGACCGACGGCGGATTGACTGCCAAACACCAACAGCCATTTGCACATTGTAGCGTTCAAACGGCGCACTCTCCATTATCAGGGAGACGTATTGATTGATGCGTTCATCGTTGCGATGGCGACAAATAGGGATGTCAACCAATTTGAGGACGGAAAACGCAGACTCGACCATGGCAGCAGTCAACGGCAGTTCCAGATAGTTTTTGATAATACGTCGCAGCACCAACGATTCTCCAAAAACGTCAACCTTGTTTTTGAGGAAAAACAACAATAATTCCTGTGGCTCCCACAGCTGACCGGTCAGGGGGTTTGCCGTATGGATGTAATCATGGGCAAGCATGATAAATGATCGAATAGCAGCTTCCAACTCGTCGCTAGTGCAAAGCGGCGGAGATTTGAACACCTTGCCATCGTCTTCATCGGTCGGATCGTTGTACCGCGCACGGTATTCCGCCGTTTGACAAAAGAATTCCTTCAAGTATTCAATTTCAGCGTTGTAGACAGACGACAATTGTGATTCCTGCTCGACCATTTTGATATTGGTCATCGCAAGCAGTGAATATCCTCGTAGGATCGTTTCGCACGAACCGGTCTCAGAGTGATAATGTTCAAACTGTGACAGAAAACAATCCATAAGTTTATACTTCAGAATATCAGCCTGGTCAATAGCGACATTTATGCTGTCATCATGCAGTCCCCCCCAAATAGGGGAGGGGCTCTGACCCCTATGGTTTTCGAAAGTCCCCCCTATTGAAAATGCTCCACCGAAAGCACGGAGTTAAGTGATATTTTCTCAAAAATGTACCGAATTAAATGTTATGCTAACTATGGCCGACAGAGTTATATCAAAACGTATGAAAATTAATCATTGGTATGCATTCATCATTTATTTTTAATATATCGAATTCGATGTCGTGGCATATTTTCATGTTTTTGTGCTTGTTTTCTGGAGACGTAACACAAGATTTTAACACATTTACTACATCAATTTGCATCCAAATTAACTTACCAACTGCCAATATTGCTGGCATCTCCAAAGTGGGGGCTGGCATCTTTCGGTGTCCCCTTATCGGAAAACGGGCGCTCCTCGCTTGAGCCCCTAGCAAGATTTGGTACCTCCGGCAAAAAGGTCGTTGGGAAGATTTTTCGTTCCCTTTGGGTAAAAACACCCCAGATAACATAAAAAATTGACAAATTTTTTTTATAAAAATCCCTTTTCGAACTTAAAAAATTGACTAATTTCAGCAAAAAAATTTGTTGAAAAGTTGCTTTTAACCTCAGTAATGACCTTTTTGAGGGTATTTACTAACAATTTAAGCGGTTTTGCTGAAAAATACCAAATTTTGAAATTTTTCAAATTTGGACCTCCAGTATTCCCACCGTTCATGCTCCCTGCCAAAAAATTTCATCGAATAGAGACGCCAGTATTACAACTGTCATACTAACTTAATTTCGAGCAAATATGAATTATCGATTACGTACCCAACCAAAGCGTCTTTTTTGCCATTCCGCTTTCGCACATTTTATAGCAGCACAAATTATGGAACTGAAAATGGTAGAAAGCCCACCTGAACCAAAATAGCAGAGCACGAATAATCGTTAACACCAAATTCCACTTAGAAACCACGACCATTCATGTCTGACCCATAGCTCTTGCGACACGACATATCCGATCGAATGCACGTAGTTATTGTAAACGTGATGGCGGCAATAGATATTTCGAGTTCGTTTTGTGCGCGCGCGGATCCTCTTTATATGTAATTCAGTCAATCAACACTTATCGGACAAAATTGCAGATAAATTCAACGTCCTTTTCTATATGTGCAATCTGTCATGTATTGTCAATCAATGTCGAAACTTCCATACCCGAAGATGTGCTGTTGCTTGTCATCTCGGAAGTAATTTTGCAGCTGCTAATTGAAATAAATTAAACCATGCATATATCATATGGCCATGTTACATAACATTTCGATCACAGGGAGTTGTGTTCTGTTACACGGGGATGCGACCTTTGACATGTATGATCGCTATCTGCTTTCGACCCCTCTCTCCGTGCCACGGAGAGAGGACATAATTCACCAGATATGCTCTTCCTCGCATATATTGGGAAGTAGTAGAAATGGTGATTTCATGAGAAAGAGCAGAAGCCGATTTGTCGGCTTGCAATAACATTGATATCATGATTCATTGATGCGGCGTTTGTTCGAACGGATTTGTCTGCAAAATATACAGCAAGCGGCCACAGATACTGTCAAAGGGGTGGAAGCCATCCAGAGTCATGGAGCTGTTGCTTAAACTTAGCTAGCGGTGTTTCCTCGACGACATCGCGTGGGAGACTGCTCCAAGAAGATACGGTGCGATAGGCCAAGGAGTATCGAGAGCAGTCGAGATGTGGTGTGTGCTATGGACGTAATTTTATGGGATTTTGACGTCGCGTTCGTTCTTCAGTGATGACTTCGAAAAAATGCGAGAGCGGAAGGTCGACGAGATTGTTGGCCATTTTGTAGATGACAATCATATGAGCACGTAGCCATCGTGTTTGCAAAGTTTGACGTTTGAGATATTTCAGCTTAGTCGCTCGCCGTTCCACTCCTTCGAGAAGTTTAATGTCTCTGGTATAGTGACTTTACCCAGGCACAGCTAGCATATTCACGACGTGATGGTACCATAGAAGTATAAAGGCGAACGAAGAGAGATTTGTTCATAAATTGAAAGGAGCGCTGAATGACGCCGAGGGTTCTCTGGGCTGACATGACCACTTCTGCGCAGTTATCCGAGCTTTTTAACGAGTTGCTTATCCGAACGCCAGGATCCTTTTCACTTTGGACGGAAGGAATGCCGGTACCAGCAATAGAGTATGTATGATTAGGATTTTTACGTCCAAAATGCAAGCAGACCCATTTAGACCCGTTAAATTCCATGAGACCATCAGTAGCCCACTCGGGAGCATTTACTATGTCGGATGAAAGATCGTCTATATTGAGCTGGCGGTGACTGCATTTAGTCTGCGAAGTATTTTTGTATCGTCAGCAAACATGAAGATCTTGCTGTTGATGAAGTTGTCGGCGTCGTTGTCATAGAAGAGGAACAAGAGAAGACCAAGGACCGATCCTTGAGGGACCCCACTGTGGACATTTTTCCACGGAGAAAAAATGAATTTCGTATAACAACTCTTTGACGTTTGTCGCTCCGAAAGGAAGATATCCACAAAAGAAGGTTTCCTTCGATACCGAAGGACTTCAGTTTTGCGATAAGATGAGGGTGAGAGACTCGATCGAAGGCTTTTTTAAGATCAAGATAAATGACGTCGACGAAGTCACCTTGATTGATTACAGAGATAATTTAATCGAGATAGTCTAGAAGTAGAAGTTCGCACGAACGACCGTGACGGAAGACGAATTGATATGGCTTCAGAATTTTATTGCTAACAGCAAAAGTCATTATAGCTTCAGCTATAACTGTCTCCATAACCTTTCCAATAGAGGCATTTAAACTGATAGGACGGTAATTTTCGGGCAAAGGTTGGTCACCCTTTTTAAAATGGCGGTAACGTTGGCGCTGCGCCAGTCATCTGGAATTATGGAGCTTGTCATTGATTGATTGATTGAAAAGAATTTCGAGAGATGGTGTCAGGCTGTAGCCGCAATTTACGAAGACCCGATATGGTATTTGATCCATACCAGGACAGGCGTTCAGTTTTAAAGATTTTAATGCTTTACCAATGTTAGCCGCGTTGAAGGATACGGTGGATATGCTGGATGTTGTTTGTTTGTTGTATTCAGGCACAGCAGCGGCTGATGGTCGAAGGAATACAGATGAAAAGAATTCGTTCAGTTCATTTGCCATGTCCACATCGGACGTGGGTGTTATCGGCGCTGCGAAGCGGTCCAATCGACAGCTTTGTGTAATGGTTGCTTGTAATAGTCCAGCTTGCATATTTCAAGTCTTTTCATGGGGTTTCCATACTAGTGTAGGGTCAATGAAATCGAATATGCTCCGTCTTCTGTTATTTGGTTACGTATTGCGTCTAGGTCATCAAAATTGATTATATAGGGTTTTCGGCGGTATGCTATACGATGGTTTGGTTATCTAGGGTGTACATGAGTATCTTATGCCTTTTCAGACATTTCCATTGGGTTTAAGGCCAATGAACCCAAATTCTGAAAAATAGTATGTTTTCAGTAGTTTGGTATGTAGCATCAAAAATAGATTATGTAGAAGTTTTTCGGCATGCTGAATACAATCACTTGATTATCTATAGTTCAGTGCACATATTTCGGGTTTTCAATGGTTTTAGGATCAAAGAACTTGATTTACAGAACCTGTCTTCTATTGTTTGGTGACGGATTGTATACAGGTTATTAAGTATTGTCTGCATATATAGGCTAGTCGGTAGACTGAATACGATTGTTTGATTATCTAGAGACCAACATAAAAACTTGAGTCATTTTCAGTTGTTTTCGATGGGTTTAGGGTCGACGAGATTTTATGATTTTCAATTGATCCAGGGTTAAAGAGGTTTCAGCCTTGTATATCAATTAAACACAGCCTGTTATGTGTGAGTAAACTTAAGATGACCCCGCCAACCATCCTATTTTGTCATTACCGATATCGAATCGCAAACCCTTGTTACTGAAAAATGGCTTAATTTCATTCGTTTTTTCGCTAATCGAAAATTAGCAAAATAAAATTCAAGTGCCAGAAATTAGACCTTGTGTTCGAACAGAACTTTGGCGATTTCAATTTCCAGAAATTCTGTTCCCTAATGCATTATCGTTTAAATTTGGATATAACTGTGTTTGCGAACAAATTTAATGCAAAAGTGACGTCACAATTAAATCGACAAATTTTCGTTCTCAAAAAGTTGGATGATTTTAATTGAATTTTCGCGAACACAAAATGGTTAGATTTCATTCGCAAGCGCTGTGTTCGCGAACAGTTTTACGCCGAATTTCAATTGACCAAAAACATTCCGTAACAAATTTTATGCAAAAATACAAAATAGAATGGTTGGCGGGGTCAGCTTAAGTTTACTGGCGCATTACAGGTGATTAAACAAAACAATAACTTAAAAATAAAACCACGCTTACTCCGTTTCACGGCCGCTTACTAATTACTCGTATTTACTTTTAAACTGTTCCTGGGGCAACTGGGGAGGCCGAAATACCTGATGGCCATTCCACTTCTTTGGGAAATCCACACATCTGACAAAGTGACAACGAAACATATTCGGGCTCACAGCGGACAGAGTGTGTACATACAAAAAGTGTGTTCAACAAAGTTGTAAAAATCTCGATGACCAGGTTTTGGTAATTTTGACCCGGAAAATACGGCATGAGATGTTAAAGTTTAAAACAACCAAAAAGCACCGTCGTCATCTCTTTTGTTATTGAACTAAAATTTTGTCGAAATCCACCCGAAGATTAACTATGAGTTACATCGACAGTCTAAAATTATTCACAATTCCTTCTTGTAGCGCTCTCAGTGGAGACTCCAGTCCCTTCGATCTCTTCGTTTCAAAAATTCAACTGCAACTGCACTGTTTTTCGAGATACAGCCACCGTTTGTGTCTTATCCAGTTCCTTCTGAGCGCTTTTACAAAGTGGAGGAATTTATGTCAATTTTCGGGCCTAACAAACTAGTAACACCTAAAACAAAGAGAAACTGAGGGCGATTGGCTACTCTACGCTTATTGACATTTTGTCGTTCCAAATTCAGGTACCTAAACCTGCTTAAAGTTCCATGTTAGCGGCGACAATACACGGGCAATTCTTTCATATGTTGACAATGCTACGGTCATTTAAGGCTTTAGACACTAACAAACGTTTGAAATTTTTTAATAAAAAATTTAAAGAAAAATTATAATAGTATAATAATAATTTATAATTAGTGAACCTTACTTAGAGACCCCTAAGGTTGCCTTATTTGTTGCTTATCATGCAAGTACGATTATTTTTACCGTATTTATTTTGTATCCCCGAAAAAATATAGGCACATTCGATGGAGCTACATACATCTGTATTGGAAAAACGGCAAAATTTACATGTTTTAGGTATTGAAATTTAACCAAATTCTGTCTCATCGCCGTGCCGCGGGGTTAATAACACAGCGTATGTGGTGTTAGAATGAAACCAACTTGCTTAACTGAATTAAATAACCCTATAATCTTATGGTTCACCAGCAACAAGCAAAAACCTGCTTTGTAAAAACATTGAAATTTTCATTATTTTGGCTATCTTTTATACTTTGGGTCATAGCTCAAAAGCGGCAACTCTGCCAAAAATACATAACAACAAAGTTGTACCTCTCGATGAGTTTTTCGCTGCGAAGACGTGCAACGAAAGGTTACAAATAACCTGAATTTGTGAGTAAAAAATAATTTGTGAAGATCTACCCATCAGATGATGATTACCAGTGACGGACAAAAACAAAATTTTTACGATTTTTTCTGGTAGCAAAGCGATGGTTGCAAATTGTGTTCGCCCCGTTTCAAAAGCGCAAATCCTAAGTTTGGTTTGACTTATCGTGCGAAACAACAAGTCGTTGCAAATTTGAGTTATTGCTGTCGCGAGAAAAAATCCACATGCCGAATTTCAATTCCAAATTTTAGCAAATCAAAATAAAAAATGTTCGCGAACTCTCAGACTTTCTTAAAAAGATTACCTACAGAGATAAAAATATTTAGATCTGTGTGACTTCATCGTCAGGGGAACAGCTTGGCATACGGTGAATACGCAACAGTAGCGATGGCTGCCGACAGGACCGGTCCGGCCTTTCTTTATAATTTGTCGTTTTTAACCGGCTTGTACTACTTAAATTTTTTTCCGACCAAAGCAGGAAATTCTTATTTGCTTGCAAAACTATAGTATTTTTGCGGATAAGCTTTTCAGTTGGGATTTTGTGGAAGGATTGCACTTGTGCTTTAAATATGAAATATATAGTTGCTGAAATTTTGGTGACGTGGTACTCATACCTGCACGTTTGTCTTAAATATCTGGTACTTGATTACTGTGTTCGTCTTGTTTAAAGTGTAGTTAAAGAAATCTGCTGTGGATATTGTTCTAAGATGTGACAAAACGTTTTCGCCCATTAACATTTCCAAAATGTGCACTGTAGAATCAAATATTTAGTAACGGAAGTTATTGTGCTTTTTGCTGAAATTAAATTTAGCACTAGAGCTACTATGTCATTCTTTAACACGAGTTGCGATAACACTTCTATAAACTTGTGTAAATAAAAAATGACTTCAAAATAAGGCTACGTATACTAGGTATATAATTGGACAAAAAGTTTATATTTGTTGGCCCAAAATAAATTTTTCACTTGATCAGTGGATATTAAATAGTTTCTTCAAGTGGCATCAATACATAACAGCATATTGCTTGTTGTTCTAGTCGTTCGTGCATGTTTTATCGTTGAATGTATCTGCTGGTCAGCGTTTTATTATGTTGCAATTCGATTAATGTGGTGGCGTAAACACGTCCAGTTTTTTAGGTTGAATGGGAACGTCGTGTGAAGAAACGCAAGGCTCGACTTGTCACTGCTGTTGATGAAGCATTTGTTCATGTTAAGCGTTTGAGTGAAGAGAAAGGTTTGTCTATTCTGGACAACGTTTTTACTGCTTATGGCAGTTTTATTATTGTATGCAAGCATAAAATACTATCTCGTGTGTGAACATTTGCGGCTGCTTATTTTGAAGGAAGGTTGATTCATTTTCTCTGCTAACCCATTAATTTTGTGATCTCTGTTTTTATTTTGTTGTATGTTGGCTTCTTTAAGTGCTTTAAGTTCATCTTGGACTTAAAGCATTGCGGCGGACACTATATTTTAGCTATATCAATTAATACCAGATTATATTAACTCAGAGTGGTAGGTATATATCTGTGAGTGCCAATCGCATGACTGAAAAAGTCTACAGGTACAAGACATGTCTAATTTTTGTTCGATCAGTGTTGGAATTTAAAATCCATACCCATGCAACTTTAAAAAAGCTTAATGATGAACGACCAGCCATTAATTTTAAGTTTTTACATTCTGAAATTTACATTGAAACTGCTAAAATTTTGAAACGAATTGATAATCATCAGACAAAGGACATTGAGGGCTTGAAACTCCGGTAACCGAATTAAAGTTTTTCGGTTCTGTACTGTACGCTCAAAACAATATTAACACATGAGGGCTTCCTGCAAGCCGGTTATGAATCACTCGCGCTGTTAAAACAACTTCGCCCCCATTACATACACTCTGGTTCCGAAACAGGGCCCAAATTTTATCTGCTGGCAAGTTTTTCAGCGTAGAACCCGTGACAGTATAATTTTATAATTGATGATTGTTTTGCTTTTAACTAGAGGTTACGTATTTCGTTCTATTCAGATTGCAAATATTATATCCCCATACTTTATAGGGCCATGTGTTCCGATGAATCCACAAGAAGCAGCACAAGCGGTCTTTCCATCACTTTCGCGTTCGCTCCAAAAATATCTTCGTGTTACCCGTCAGCAACCACGTCATACTGCCCAGCAAGTTGTGGACCATCTTGCAACTTATCTTAGCTACGACATGTCGCCTCGATCGTTTCTCGAAAGATTCTTTGTAGCTAACGAAACTATCGAGGTAAGTACCGAAAAGTGAAACTGGACAATTGAGATAACCGAATTTTGTGCGTCCTCTGTTAAAGTAATACAAATAAACGGGGATGCCAAAAAGTTAATTCATTACAGTAGTTGCATGTCTCAAGTGGCGAAATATGAGTGTTTAATACGTAATTTAGAGACGTACAGCACAATATTGAGCATCAACGCAGAAAATCAGCTAAACATCGCGGAGATATTTCATACTTAATGACTCACAATGTGTACTTTCATAGAGTATGTATTGCTTTACGAAATGATACCAATTTTATCCATAATATGTAGGTCTAACCGTTGCTGTGTTATTGGTTGTATTCGTACATTTTTACAGTCAGACAAAAGTAAATGTAGACACGAACAAAACGAAATTGTGTCTGGACGCGGATGGATGCAATTTTGTCTGGGCATGGACGGGAGCAATTTTGTCTCAAGGAAATGGATGGTTTCATGGTCACTTTTAAAAAACCTTTTGACCAAGTCCTGCATCCTAAAAGAATTAAGCGTTATAGTAATTATGTAAAACTTTGTTTGGACAAATGTCTTTAATTTGGTTGAAATCTGCATCACTTATCGATATATCCCATAATGATTTATCGGCCCCATTCCGACATTGCCGAGACCCTTATTGCATAGAGGATTTGGAGTACTGTTTTCGCTTTTGACTAGAGAGCATAAATAGATATAGCGAGCTAGCGCCAGTCAATCGGCCCAACCCAAGATGAGTTGAGTCACAGAAAACCAGAAACGAGCACTGTCGGAATTTATCGCTATGGCCTGTGAGAATTCATCGCTAGGCTTGTTTCACTCCCTACACAAAGAAAATATTTCGTTTGTTCCTTCGTGTCACGTGTATAGACTTAGCCTGTCATATTTATGGAGTAAAATTTTAGTAAACTAATAACTCGCAAAGTGAAGTAAAACAGAACGTATTAAATACGGCTACTTAGCGCGCTTGCTGACCATATCGACATTCCAAATTCGGTTTCCTGAGTCCCTTTAATGTCCGACGATAGCAATGATACACAGCAATATTTTAGTGGCAACGGTACCGCCGTTTTAATCACAGATCAAAAAAAAAGTAGACCTTTTATTAAACGAATACACATATTGAAATGACTTACACAAATCTAACATTGAAAAAGCGACAAATCTGACTATTTTTGATGCCAAAATTTGCTCCGGTAGCGTCCCACAGGCTTAATAACATACCCACTGTTTATAGTTAAAATAATGAAATCAATGCGTTCAGCAGGTTAAATAACCCTATAATTCCATCGTTCACTCACAACAAACAAAATTAATATTTCGCAAGCCAGGGCTGAACGGAGCAAGTGTGGTTTCATTAAGTGGTCATTTTGTGTAATAACTTGTAACAAGCTTTGTGTTATATATATATATATGCTACACTAAAACCTCTGTAACCACGAGTCCATTGAAAACCCTAAATCCATCGAAAACAACCGAAAACGCACATAGTTTACGTGATATTCTCAGATAACATAACCCTATACATAAAACAAGCTCCGTACTAGCTCTGTACCAATACATAACCAAGATACTGAATACAGACTATATTCTCGGAATTGGGTTTATTGATCCTAAACCCATTGAAAACATATGAAAACCATGAAACATATGTGCTGGACTCTAAACTATATCATCGGCACCAAAGCAGCATGCTTGGTAACCTAATAAACACTCGTTCCAAGGAAAACACGTAATAACATCCCGAAATTTAAAAACCAGCATTTCTGGCATAGGATCGACGAACATACATGGGCGAGCTTCGAAGTTCCAGTGGATAGCGGGTGCGACGCTGGGAAGGTCGTCGCCGGTGAGTATCAGCCTGTCGGCGGTGGGGGAGGTCCTCGCGAAATAAGTTTTCTAGTTTTGTTGGGACTCAGCATTTCGAATTTTTGGCACTCATTTTACCAATTTTCCACTACCTTTTGCCAATTTCCCCCAGTTTTAACTCATTTTCCCCCGAGTTTTGCATATTTTTACCAACCCTTTCCACATTCCTTTGGAGGGGTAGGTGGAGCTTCAAGGGTGGTCAGGCTACTCTCATGGGGGGTCGGCGAGACCCCTAGGGTGTCCGAGCCTCATTCCTTGTCCCCTATAAGCATGCATGTATGGTCGACGAACTATATATAGGACCGCAACGGTCCAGAAATTAGTCGCACAAAAAAGTGGTGGTCAGCAAAGTACGAAGTTGTTGATCTCGATGGGCTAGTTCCGTCGAGGAGATGAGATGAGGTTGTTAGACACGTAGTCTGTGTAAGCTGTATAAGCTACGAAAGCACCATCCACTTATGACCAGTCTAGGTTTTTGACCTCCTAAGCTCAGACCCTCCCCAGGTTTTCGAACTGCTTTTTCAAACCCCACACATGTTTTACAAACTTAGTGGGTCGGAATTCCCGGGGTTGGTCTTAAAACGTAGTTCGCATACTTAATAGGGGTCAGAAACAGTGAATCGAAAACCTGGGCGGGGTCTAAATTTAGTAGAGTCGAATACCCTGGCGCGGGTCTTTAAAAGTGGTTCGAAAACATGAGAGGGGTCTGAAACAGCGGTTCGAAAATATGTGAGATGTCTGAAAAAATGCTTAGAAAACCTGGGAGGGGTCTAAATTTAATGGGCCGAAAACCCTGGGAGGTTCTGAGCTTAGTGGTTCAACAATCAGGGTGGTATAAGTCGTTGGTTCGAAAACCTGAGTGGCCTGGATGTGGTGGTCCAAGAACATGGGTGGGGTGGGCCATGCTTTCTGGGAGAGGTACGGGCGGAAACAAGCGAGGTGGATTATATAGGAAGGCTAAGGAGTGTCACACTGTGCAGCAGAGTCGACCATTATCGACATTTGGTTGGAATATTTCAAGATGTTACACGTGACGCTTTTTGTCTACGAGAGGGTCACTTTTAATGGAATAATTGACAGTTATTACTTTTTGTTATGAAACTTGCAGTCCATAAAATTAAAAGCGAGATGATAACGATTTGCAGCAATAATAACCAGCGTAGGATTTCAGTCACTTTATTTCAGTTCAAGATCACTACTTATCACACTAATGTCTTTGAAACGAAATTATGCTGAATTTCTGAGTCAAGCTTGTCATGCATGCTGTACAGTCGAAACATTTGGTTACAGAAGCAGACCTCATCAACATGTCCAGACGCAACCCCACTGTCAAAAGAAATTGAAATTTTGGGATGTGTGGGCTTTTTCTAACAGCTTATGTTATATTGTCCAAAGCACATTATTGATGTGGTATTGCTGGGTGTACTGATATTTGGAGTAACGTTTACTATGTGGCTTTTCCATGATCACTTTTAGAACTGGGAAATTTTACCCACGTAAAGTCAGTGCTGAACTGTGGAGAGTTCTCCATATAAAAACGGTAGAAATAATGAGGCAACGTTGTTTTTAGTTAAAATTGTTGCTCACGTAGAAATATCTATGCGCTTTCTCGACAGTGGTAAAGTTTGAGGCGTGGTCGAATGGCGTTGCTGGACGCGTTTTTACTATCCTTTTTGTTTAGGGTACTCAAGAAGAAACACAGTGGTCAATCGTTAGCACATCGACGGTATCTCATGCACTCTGCCACGGTATGATCTTTCAGTTGCGGTGCTCAACACCTGGCCCCGACGCCGGCGTATTTCTGCTTGTTAGCGTTACTCGAATTCCGTTTTTCGACCTGATGGAACAACCTGTGGATCTGAAATCTAACCAGTTTGTCTTGCGCCTTAATTCTGAAACTAGCGTCTAAAACGACCAACGAGACGTTGCTTTGATTTTTTCAACAAATATTTTTGATGTGGCCAGTTTGTAATGTAACGTTATTTCTTGTATTAATCTAAACATAGTAACTAGCCTGTGCACAGTACACCCCCATTTTCCTATTGTTATCATATTCGCCCCCCGTTTACCCGAAACCTCTCATTGTTTAACTAAATCAGTAATTTATTAATGTCCATTAATTATTATTTGCAGTTTACTAAATATTTCTAAATATTAGTGGTATTTCTAATAAAATTTATTTTATAGCTTGAAAATATTTGGACGACGACATTAAAAGCACTTGGAAATATGGAATATGTATTATATATAAAAATATTTGTTCCCTGGCTTTGAAATTTATTACCCTAGAATAATCATTGAATCATCCAAAACTTTTCCTTTATTTTCCTGAAGGCTGTGGATAGGCTAGATTTATGGAGATTATTTTGGTTACTATTAAGACATACGTATTTTGATGTAATTTTGTATGTTGGAATTAAATTCTATTAACCTTCTGTCATAATACTTTTTCTTTATTGTATTTGTTAAACGCATGCCTGTTCATTGGGACACTGCAGTGAATGTTAGCATACAATATAACTATGAAATCAGCAAAGTGGACTCTGTATTATGTCGGAGCGGACACTCACGGGTATAAAGCTTTTCTATTTTGTCGCTGTAATGTCACACTCTTGTAAATGAAATCAATGGTTAAATGGAAGAATTAAAATTTTAAAATTGACCATGACTGCTATCGAATATCGATTTCTTTGTAAGTCGTCAAAGGCAATTTCGGTAGTTTACTTTCGGTGCCGGTTACGCGCTAACATCTCTTGACAAAGAGGGAAATTTGAACTATTAGGGAGAGCCGGATAGGTAACGCTAAATGGTAACACACGAATGTGCTGATTATAGTCGTGTTAGCAACAGTATTTCTATTTCAGCAGTAAAAGCTTAAATTTCGGTTTGAATAAAACACATTTTATCAAATTGGTGCCGATATCGCTTTGTTATGCATTATTCATGTCTGTTTCTGCGTTTAGGCACTACGGCATTATTGCATTATAATGTACATATGTATGGAATTTATACTATTACATCGTACGAACCGTGTTTTTTTCAGCGATTATACCATAATTATTGCTGCTTCTGCTTTTTTCCATTAGTCGAATATAGAAGGTTTTTGTTTCACTCAGAATCGCATATTGACGTGCGGTAATTAACAATAATTATTGTCACCGCTTATTGTACGTTTAAACGCAGCAGTGATATATGCTTGCTGTTTGCCGCGGTATGTATGTAAATTTAGGATCTTTTCCCAGTTATGTTTACCGCAACGCGTACTTTGATTTTATTAGATTTTGCGCAGAACTCAATCTTTCCTGCTTGTCAGAGCGGTCCATGCTATGCCAGAATAAACTGAATATGCGTGGTTTGATATAATATTTAGTACAACCAAATCGCATTTCAGTTTTATTTGGAACGAATTCTTCTCACATCTTAAGTTTCAAATTTTTTGGTTTGAGTAGGTCTTTATCTAAAACGGTTTTTACGTGATGGATTGACGGCGATAGGCCAAATTAAGTGCTTCCTACTTGCTAGAACACGGCTTATTAGTTTTAGCGTTTAGCCAACATATTGTTATTAATTTTAGGAGGTAATCTAAATCTTGACAGTCTCTTATTTTGTTATTTGTTTGTTTTTGTATTGTTTAGTAGTTGCGTTGCTTACCTTCCAACAATTTGACACCATGTCCTGCATTGTAAATACGGTGCTTTATGATTATTACTATTACGTTGTATGGATGAAACGATTTTTTGATGGTTTTACTGTCATTTACCATCTATTGTACATGGTCGTTGTGCATTAATGATGGTATGTTCGTAGTGTTTGTGCGGGGATGACAAACCTCTATACAATACCTTCATATAATAATTATATCGATCGTGCAAATCATACATCATAAGTGTTATCTCGTCGCGGTTTATGTAACCTCTTTACGTGCTGTATTTTTCAACTCTATCAGTACCAGGTGGTTTACATGCCCTGCTGCTAAAAACGTGGCCAAACATAAATTTTTATTGTTGAGCAAAATTTCGCACGTGACACTTTCTCAAGACTATATGTTTGACATTTCTGTATATTCCACGGATATTTAAATAATTTGTTACGTATGAAATGACATAATAATAATGCATGAATAAACTACAGCTGTATACAACTGCTTTGCCCTTTTTTCAAAATAGCTATATCAACTATAATATCGACATACAAATCACAATTTTAGCTAACATAAAGGAACACGGAGGTGTTCGCGGTCACTATTTTGTGATTTAGTACAGTAATCTAATTCCACGATCACTTCCAAAGCAAAAAATTTATGCAATCATAGATCGCATAAATAGTTGTGATTCGGTATGTCATTAAATTAACAATATGAAACGTGCATAATATATATTAATGTGCGCGTATGCAAATTAAATTCATACATCATGGACCCATGCTTGCGTTCTCTCAGTGCTAATAGTATTGTTAAGATTAATCTGAAAGCGAACTGTTGCTAGATTCAGGTCGTGATTTTGACAGAAGAACAAAGGTGTACGTATATAAGTGTACGCACATGAAGTTGATTCATAGTAATCCTAACCATCTTCTGGTTAAATCGATGAACACGGGCAGGTGTTGGATTTTAACTTATTTCGTTAATAGGTGACAAAATAGTATACTTGACTGACATTTTATTCGGCAAAACAATGTTGAGTGATTTCCCAATCCTTCATGTTCATTCTCGGGTGAAATACTAGTGGGTTAGGCGAATTTAATTTTTTGCGCATGTTTCTTGAGATATTTGTGACCGGTCTCTAGCTACGTGTAGTAATTTTCAGTGCACATGGTATTAAATATTAAGAGTCGGTAATTTTTGTATTAAATCACCCAAAAGCTATAAATGTTTTGCCAATCCTTTAATTCTATTTTGCTTGTTCTGAATCAATATCACACACAGAGTATTTTTAGAAGCGGGCTGAAGGCTTAGGATGGGAATTTCTGCGAGAGCGGGGGATGTTGGGGGAATGGCCAAGCGGTGTCCCCACAGTCCACTCCATAGTGGGCAGGCCAGACTGATAGAGAGCTATACCTTTTAGTGTGAATACAACACCGTGTCTTACAACGTGTTCTAAGCATTATCTCAAAAATTTAAACGTTCAGATGACGTTTTAATCATTGTATGTAATCTCTATAATTTTATTTTACGACCCATACAACGTCGGATAAGTCATTACTATGACTGTAAGTTAAGTAATGTATGACATATGTATGTAACTATAAAGTATGATCGTATTACATATTTCCCTATCATGTCATTTTGGAATCCGCATAAAGCTTAGATGAAGCTGCATAAAATTGTTTTGCTATTTTCTAATCATTTGCTGCAAATGTTAAAGGTCACACTATTTAGTTTGTGTTAAATTATATAAATACTTATTCTGTTAAATTATATGAACACTTGTAATACCAAGAACGGATAAGGGCGAGAGTATGGCACTGCCATGCGCTCTAACCCGTTACTGATGACACTGGCGTTTTCGATTTCACCGTCTCATTTCTGCAGGGGAGTCATCTTGCGCAGATTGAGAGGAGGGTAGCTTAAACACCTTCGCGATTTGAGGGATGTAGGTGGCATGAATCTTGTGTTTACAAGCTAGAAGATACCACATAAAATATGCAAGATATCTAATACTTTTGGTATTGGAACAGACGTTAATGAGCTGGGTGGTAAACCAAACGCTTCATTGACCATCTTTTGCGACATTAGCTTAGTATTTAGAAATATTTTTGTCAGAAAAATGATCGTTTACTAATTTGCATGAACGGATATATAAATTAAGTTTTGCCCTATTTGTGCGTTAAAATAATCGAAAGCGCCCGTCAATATTCGTTACCATTTCAAATTATCGGCTTTAAATGAAAATGGATTTGTCGTATTCATGTAGCAGCATATCGAGAACACCTATCAAATTGTTGGGCATTATTGTATCCCGGTTTCTTCCTGAAATGATAACTTTTATATGTTAGGTAATATATTTTTCGCACTGTTTGATCAGCTATGTCTGTGCTCTTTAGGTTTATTTCTTAGGCGTCCATAGCTTTGAAATATCCTGTGTGGAATTTCATCATGCTCTGTATAAAGCAGTTTGCCTATTTTGAAACAAAATTGCTTGTTTCATTTCTTTATACGCAGCCTTATTTTCAACATTGAAACTATGGTATGTCAAATTCTATTGTTACTTATGTATCTGAAATTTATATTTTGGAATTTTAAGTTCTATTTTCAAAATGTTGATCATATTGATACAGTATGATTTAAAACTAACAAATTCAACGTGCCGAGTTTTATTGATTCCAAAATGCAAGAGGGCCTTTGAAGTCAGGTAGACCTCCTACTTCGGGGGTCAGCTGACTTGTTTAGGGGCTGGGATTTTTAACGCAGAAAAATACTCCACTTCATATAATAGCGTTATATATTGCATATATGTTGCATATTATATTCTTAGTATTGTAGTAAGTACGATAGAATACATTTATAACAGCGTAACGAAGACAAGCTGCAATGCATAATATAGAGCCATACTGAATTACAAAAATCGAGTCGACAAATATTGACCTGATTTATTGTAATTGACCTTAAAACACGAGGATAAAAAAATGTCGTGGGGGTTTGGGAGCCAAACCATAATCTAATGGGTCAGCTGACATTTTTAGGGTGTCGCCGACCCCAGCCCCTCCATGCAAAATATCCGGTGAGCAGCAATTCCACAAGTAGTGGACAGCTCTGTACAATTCCTTTTGCTTTGTATGTAATGCATTATCGATCAATGGATTGCTGAATTAGGGCATATTTTTAATCTAAGCGTAATAACATCTGCACGTAACTTTGTGTTTACGATGATCGAACCATTTCCTGCCCAAACTTCTCACAAGACCGACACGAATTGGAAGTCTGTGATTTAGACCTTATCGCATCGAGCGACATTTTAAGTTTTAACTCTTCTGATTAAAAACGAGATGTCTCTGTGCTAAATCCTCCAGTGAAGAGCTGCAACATTGTCAATGTAACATTTGTCAGAACCGGATTTGGAGTTATAAGCGAAAATTACAAAAAAAAATATTTCAAAAATGAAAGTTTCATGGTACCGACTCTTTGGCATTTTGTGTGTTACCACTTTACTTTCGGTGCTGTGAATAACATTAAAACAATTGTATTTGCATAATATGCAACTAATACAGGGGCTCCAACGTTGATGGAATTTTTAGATATTTTCAGAAATTAAATTTTCTGTGGGTTTGCGTTTTCGTCAGCGTATTGTTTTCTTCGAGGTTCTATTCAAAATAGTCACTACAAGCAACTCGCTTTATTGCTCTCATCATGTGTCAAATGATGCTAGCAGCATTACAAGTATATAGTTACGCCGAAATGGCAGCTGTTTTGGCTTTGTAGCGCTTATTATTTTAAACATTGTAGTCCTCCTTTTTTTGTTATTTGTTTATCATAACTCTTTACCTGTATCTCATTTTTAACTGTTACGTTTTTGTACTCTGCTTTATTGACGTCATGCCTACGGCATGGTGTGGTCTAGATTATGTATATTTAACGTTGCTTATTAATACTCATTTCGTGCGTATTCAGTGGATTTTGGTTGTTTCTGCTCACTGACTGTGGAAATCGAAGGAATTAATGGAATATTAATTTTTGTTTGAAAATATAAAAAAACATATTTTCTGTAAAACATTTAGATGCAATTTGGTGTAGCATAGTCAACACTCATGTGCAGTTATACACAAATTGTATATTAAAACGCGAAATTCGGAGAAAATATAACGGGTTGCAATGTTCTCTTATAACTGAATTTTCTTAGTAAAATGAAAAAAATAGCAGCAAAGTATTTGAAAACTGCGTAAAATGATCATCGTCATTGCAGTTTAAAAAATATTAGAAATAATTTTGTTTGAAACATCTCGCGTGTCTGCCCGCAGTCGTTCTGAGCATGGTTTGGCATATTATAAAATTTTTTCTACATGAATAATGACAATATGTAATCATAGCTGGCTGATGTATATAATGTTGCACGAATTTACAGGCTCAGTTTAAAATTTGGAACTTAGTCAGCAACAATCCTTGGCAATATGTTTTAGTTCTGCACGTACATGCATCAATCCAACACCACCCCCCCCCCGGTTTCTGGGTGTCGAGATGCACTGAACCCAGATTCAGCTCCGAGTTGTTTTTCTGTTCGTTTTTTTTTGGGGTGCGGGTAGGTCGGAATCCCCCAATTTCTGGGGGGGTCGGTTGAACCAGCAGCTGCTTATAAACCGACCTCCCCCAGAAATTGGGGGTCCGACCTACTCCCCCAAAAAACTGGGGAGAGGCCGAATAACCCTCCCCATGAGAAACTGGGTGTCAGTGCATCTCGACTGCCCAGAAACTGGGGTCAGGTTGAAAACGCCCTTATCATCGAATACGGATGTACGTGTGAGTGCAGGGAATTGTCATACTCTTCCTTAATGCACTCTTGATTATACCAATAGCGGCAAGTCTGTGAACTTTTGCAGTAAATTATGTATTTTCAAAGGGGTCGAGGTTGGAACATTACGGAATTCCAATCGCAAAAAATAAACTTTGAAAGTACAGTGCAGTTCTCGTCAAGTCCACAAAGCTTAAACTTCATCGTAAATGGAAAGATTCGAGCAATGTGACATTTTCGCCATCCTAGAAGTGTTGAAAATATAAACCAATTCACGACCATTTTCAGTCTTGTCTTAGTTGTCGTCTGCTATTGTGCATCCGAACATGAGCTGCACAATAAGGTGTTGATTTAACAACATAAGCATAAAGTATGGCAATCTAAATTGGTACCGACTTTGCTTTTTATTATTTGTAGCAGTAGTGCCACAAATTTAATTTCGAATAAATGTATTATATGCATAAAAGTTTCGGATTTGATACAAAGATGTATCAGTGAAGGTGGGCAAGAGCCGCGCGCACACTCCACGCTCCATATCTTTCCAGGGGATTAGCGATGGCTCTAGCACACCCAAGGTGAGTATAAATATTTCAAATTATTATAAAAGTTTTCTTTTCTGGGGAACGCCTGGAATAGATAAGCTACATTTTAAATTGCTTACACTGTCGCCACTATGCGCAACTTCCGTTGCAACTATGGCTGGTTCATGTTTTTACTACAGTGCTTTTGGCTAAATATACATACTTAATGAGAGAAGGCAGTTGTATGGTAGCAGACTAACTGTTATGCACTTGACTAGATTTAGTAAAGCATCCAGTGGTACCTCAGCCCAACGAGACTTGTATGGTATAACAGTAGTGCTAAAATGACAGGCCGCAATATCGTTATCGGACATTGATTGAAGTTCTTAACAACTCCTAGCTATAATTAAAATGATGTTCCTGTTTTTTTTGCCAGGTTTAATATGTTTATTGTTTGTTTCGTGGTTCTTCTTTGCTGTCATTTGCTCGCTCTCTCGTTGTTATCGTTTATAAATTTGCAGTTGAATGACCAAAATAATAAATCGATCACATAAACATTATGCTACGTTTGCGTTTGTGCTGCTTTTTCCAAGATTTATTTAAAACTAGTTTTCGTTACTTTATTATTAATTATTTAAGTCATGTATGCCGAAGCAGGGGTTCGGGGCACCCTCTGCGTACCCCCCCCCCAACTTCCTGGTCCAAGAACATGGTGAGTGCAATCATGATTACCTTCCGCAATGTAGCTAATAAACCTGGGATGTATCGCGGCCTTTATGACAAATCCGAAGAGTAACACTACTCAGCAGCGTCTCATTTCAAGATTTAACTTACGCGTTCCTATGCTGAGGGAGTGGCGACTCATAAGTTGCGAACATATGAATATACGTATATCACATGAGGCAACCTGTACCAGAAAGTTTGAAAATGTCAACATTTACCTGTAGCGACATTACAGGCTAGGACTATAATGTTCTGACACGCTTTTGCCTTATAATATAATGTGCTCATATAAATAAATATATGCACGCATACCGTTTTCAGAGATTTTATCACATCTATATCTGAGTGCACAATATACTTCTAGCATCTTCATTGTTTGTCGAACTAGGATGGCCAAAAGCAATTCTTTACTTGTAATAAAATGCAATATATACATGTGTTAAAACTGTAGTATATTAATTAGGGGTATGTTAAAAGTACGTATCCCACAGGTCATTATGTTATGCCAAGAGCCCGATGGAATCTTGAAGAAGTGCGTGACACTCATGTCCTTCACAGGTAGGCTATATGCTGTGAAATGGCGCGGTTCATATTTCTGTCATTTATCGCACTTTTAGAGGACAAGTGTCTTGGTTTTCCTGCTGGAAATACTGTACAACAGTCGAGGGCGGGGAAAGAACAAACGTGAGAAACTTGTCGCCCCTAAACGTGTCACAAATGACGCAAAACTAAACCACGACATTCGATGGCCCATGTAATTGATTGAGGGTGGCATGAGCTTCAGTCTTCTTCAAGGGTTTATCATGAACTATTGGGGATATGGATTATATATATCATTCGAGAAATAGTGTGGAATATAATTTTAATATATACACGCAAATTGGATTTTCTTAGTCTCGCTCCAGGCCGAAAATCGTCAGTTTTTAATATTTGTATTTTTGGGGCTATTAGCTCAGCTCCTCGACGAGGTTCAGAAAACGTTTATTTCGAAATTTACCATGCTTAGAGTTATGTGTGATTAGCCAAATGAGAGCTTAATATAGGTCATGTCTAAGGAGAATATACCAAGCTTCCTCCGTGACAGATCACTTGTTCAAAACTGGTCGTTGTCGAATGGTTTACTTTAACACAAGTGGATGACTGATCAAATCCAAAATTTTCAACCCGATGTGTTTGTATAAATAGGAATGCAATTGCCTTGATGCAAACGGTAAAATTCATTTGTGTAAGACGACGACATTTAGTTGATGATCGAATCTAAGTATAATTATCTTTTTATATTATAAATCAGTGGAACGTTTGCTTGACTGCTGCCTCATTCAGTTTTAGTAATTAATATACCGATTGCATTTTTGTTTCGCTCCTTTTTCTTATATTTTGTTTGAACACGAATAAAGTTACAGTGTATTTACGTAGTTTTTTCCGCAATGCAGCGTATCGATCGGCGTTCTGGTCACAGGTCTTATTTGCTATTATAAACTGTATTTCACTGTGTAAATCAATTGCTTAGCTAAATTTTCCCACATAACACAGTTACTTAAATGTGCCTCCATTACTATATGTTAACATTGATAACCCTGTTTTATCAGTGTTAAGCTTTAGACTCACAGAAATAGACCTCAGACGCCGTATTATGTCCTTCATATGAAAACAGTTCCTCAGAACATCAATTTTATAGTTATCTCAAAGGTTAATTGAATATTTCAGTAGTTGCCCTTCGGCGTGGTTCCTCATTTTAAAGAGTATACAGAATTTGCACTACCATATCTCCGGAAGATTTAGTTACCGAATCTGTCTACAGCACGAAGCAAATGAAAAACGATCGGTTATATATATATAGTAGACTTTAATGTGGGTCACCTTTTTGTACCAATTTCAAAACACGTAGCATTCACTGCCATAAAATTACAACCACATAATGAATCAAAACCAGGTGTGGAACGATATTAGGGGCGATATGAGAGCATATAGTCAATTTTGAGCCGGCAAATATACGTGGGTGCTGTGATATCACGAAAAGTTCCCAGAAAATCAAGGCATGACCCACATTGAGGTGGTTGTCTTAATCTGGGTCGCCAGGGTCTTAAAGTGATTCACACGATTCCTAAACTGGGTCAGGTATAAAGATGAGTGCAAATGCCAAATTCGGCACACCGCCTTTCGAAATACCGAGATTTTGTTTCCAAATTACCGCCACACACTTGTTACTGGCGAGATATTAATACACACTATAATGAAGTATCAACAGTTTTTCTGACTGCAAAATTTCTAAAGGATAGACAATTGCAACAATATTGGCGCGAATGTAGGGGTCGCGTTCATACCAAAATTTCAGTATAGTACGCATCAAGGTAACACAATTCAAACAATGAAACACTGAGATAAGGCGTACATATTGACCATACGATTTGTGAATTATAACAGTATTTTGAATTAATTTTGCAGAATTGCTTTAGTGGTATGTTTTCTTAAAATTTTTTATCACATTCAGCACAGAAAAAATAGCGCTTCGTCACAGAACCTCCGCACGACTCTTGTTGCCAGCAATCGCAATCTGAGCACTGCAGCCAATCTCCCATGAGTGCGTCGTCATTTCCATAGGAAACAAAACATACAGGACATATTGAGACTTCCCCTGCGCTCGTAGCGAAAGCTGCCAATCTTTTCGAATTCGGACACTTCTTAGTACCTTTAGTCATTCCAACAGGACTCTTCTTTTTTGCAACTAAAGCGATGTGTTCGGGTGCAGTGAGACATATTATAGCATTTCTACGGTTGCCTAATGTCACTGCAGCTTTGCTGACCGGACCTAAGAGTTCGCTGCCCATTTGCTGGAATGAAACAAACCCAGTTACACATGCCGTTTGACATTGAGCTTGACTGGCCTGCTGGAGGGGGTATGGTGGTGTATGACCAGCCGCGATTTCCTCAGAACATATAGAATCACTACCGAGGAACTTTTCTCCATCTTGATCAACATTAGTTGCAACAAATGCATTTGTTAAATCGCAAAACTGTGATCCATCGCTGGCCAACACTGTTGGATATCGCCATTTAGTGGTTTCAGGTACACCGGCTTCATTATTACTAGCCATTGGAGGCGAAATAAAAAATCGTTATGTAGTGTTTCTGACGCCCGCGGTTGGGGCCCTATGCAGACATCTACAGCTGCGAACGATGGTGCTGGTGATTGTGCTCCCTGCTGCTCGGTGACGCCGACTTCAGTTGCGCCACTTTGTGTGCCAGGCTCTTCCGCATCGTTGCCGCTCTCATTGTCGGACGAAGCTTCAGATGACGAACCATCATACCTTGCCCGCAGTTGCTCACCCATATGTAGCTTAGACCTATCTACAGCTGAAACGTCAAGTGGATAGAGACCTGTACTACGAAAACCGGAGATCGCCAATGTAGACTTAGCTGCATTTGACCAGCCTTTACTAACAACGGCAGCGAAATTCTCACGAATGATGGGCTTCCCCGCATTTCTTATCGCAAGAATCGTAAACCGCCCGCATTTCTTCTTCGCTCCAACGCAAAATTTTTCGCTTTGGCGGAGTTTGCTTCGGTAGGTACCGTTTCCGGTTCCGTTTTCGCTTTCCCACAGTAGGGGTACCTTTTTCAGTAACCCGTGCTCGTTTCAAACCAGAATTTATGATCTTGCCACATATTTTTATTCTGGCCATTAGAAATAAACCCGTTTAATGTAAGTAGATAATGTATAAACCTAAACAAAACGTACGCATAAAAGCATATTCATAAAAGTCATGTGGCTTCATTACACTCTTACGTTTCATGAATGTTAATTTACATGGCGAGGACAGTGATGTACCCTCAAACATATATTTGTCACAACTTTTGAATGAACACTAAATATGAAGCCTCGGATGTAGTCGCCGATGTGCCAGGGAAGGCTGAGCTTTGGTTTATGATAAAGCCAAAGTTTCAGTAATTACAAGACCATCAATTAGTCGTATAGTTTTGAACAACTAATCTTGTTCAAATTTACAATCGCTCTCAGGCTCGCTAGTGGCTTTAGATAAACACCCATTTAGAATTACACCGTAAAATAGTTGGCGTAGATCGGAAGCAAGTATTTTAATGAGAGGGCCATTGAAATACAAGGTGACAAGCATCTTTTGTATGCTAAGCTGACTATAAACCTTCCTGACTCACTTTTGGTCGCGCTGACCCACTTTGGGATGGATTGACCCACTTAGGGCTATTTTGCGCCAATTTTGGGTATTAGGCATAAGAACCCGTTTAGCCCCTGTTCCTACCGTTACCGCCGGAATCAGTTCACATATTCGGATAGAAAAGAGCCTGGGCTTCTCAATGGTATAAATTTCATCTTAACACACCCCATCGTTCATGAAATATGGCCAATTGAACACAAAGATAAAAAGCACAAAATTTGTGAAAAACTCAGCTCAATGCAGACGCACAACACAGTGTACAACGCTGTTCGTTAAATATCAGAGTAAGCCAATAGCGAATGCCATTATCCAATAGGAAATGGGCAGCGCTTTAAGATGATGTTTGTTTGGCTCACATTGGTCAATTAAGTCTGCAGTGGTGAGCAAAATACTGTGCCAAAAACCCACATTAGGGGTGACCCACATTCGGCAAGTCTACTATATACCAGAAATTAGTACTAGGGGTTCCCTCAGAGAAGAGTAGTTTCCTTACGCTTTGGTATCTAATAGTCAACTTTCGGGGCTGTACGTTATAGCTTTAGAAAAAAACAGCCCAGCGCAGAAGCGGCATCCCCTAACAAAGACTTGGTACATGGCTCATAATATAGGAATTTTAGATTAGACTTAGTATATCGAAAATTGCATGCATGATAGAAACGGCGTTTTGTTTGTATTTGTTGCACAAGGTTAAAAGGTTTTATCTTTAGAAGGAGCTGTGCACACGAAACTCCTGTTTGTTGGGACTTTTTTTATTACAAAGACATTTTTGATAAACCATGAGCGTATAAGTGTTTCTTCGGACGATACGGTAGGTAGCTTGGCGTACTTATAAAATATGAAAGTTTGAAAGCAAATTGGACATGGTCCAAGTAATAATGAGGGGTGTTACGTTAGGTAGTTAGAGGTGGGGGGTTGGGCTTAGTCCACGGCTTATATAAAGACCTTAGCTTAGGGTCAGTATGTCGATAGTGGCAATGCTTCCGTTTTATTTCCACCCTTCAGAAATACGTGGTCATTTTTGCTATCTTATTCAGTTGCTAAAGCAGTTACCGGTTAGATATTACGCCTGTAGTTTCTTAATGCGCCTGTATTGTGGGAATTGCTATCAAATCACTAGCGGTTAACATGTTTAGACAGAAACAATAAAATTCGATTATTTTGGTTTGAAACTGATGGTATGCTAAGCCTTGTTCATTCATGGAAACGGAGACATACAAAAAATGATTTTAACGATATGTTGCGATGGTTAATCGATCCTTATGTGCTGTGTATAGTAAAGAAGCCAAATGTGAGTCATTCTAAGATTCATTTTGAGATAACTTCACTAAGATTTGCGTTTACCTGAAGGTATCACCAAACAACTTGTTTGGCGAGAATTTATATGTTTTTTCCGGAATGCAGCCGATTTTAATTGTGGTGGCCAATGATATTAACCTGAGAAATCGCTCAACTCTATTCTGCTATGTTGTGATTTTTAAGTCTGTAAATCGGGACAAAATGGTTTTACCAGATTAAATTTAATGTTCTATAGCTCAGCATACAGCTGATGATGTCAGACTGATTGTTGAAATTTAAATGGGTAAATAATAAAAACGATTGGCTAATTTTCAGGGAGAAACTATATGTGCGACAAATGTCACGTATAATGTGCGTTATGTGTTGATACAAAAGTGTGACATAGTCTAAATGTGCGCCATTGTTTTTATGCATTGTATAGCAGTTCCCAGGCTACCATTAAGGTTGAAAATGTTATGGTTTGGGATAATTACTCGCATTATATTAAAGATAGCCAAACCATTGTGTTTTATTAAACATAAAGCAATGCAAAAATTGTTTACTCCGAAACAGTTCGTGGTAGCCGCTGAGCTTTGATTTACCGGCTTTCTTTGTAAAGGTTAACTGTATGATATCCTCGCTAGTGGCGTGATATTGAGAAAATGCAGAGGCACCTAACAAAAATGTTCCCTTGTATTAGACATTTACGCTATGCCGAACACCTGAAATTCTTAGGACTGCATTGTTTGGCGACTCGTCGTGTGCGCAGGGATTTAATATACGTTTTTAAAATGTACGTGGCGACGTCGATTAGGATATTTCCTTGTTTTTCGTTCAAGGAGTAGGTCACGCTCGTGGCCATGATTTTACACTCAAACCCATTGACATTCACGTGTAGACTCGCTAAAGTATTTTTTGCCCATCTAATTGCGTCATTGTGGAACAGTATTTCGGCGGATATCGCAGGCGATCCCACACTGTCATCGTTTCAGCAATGGCTGCACACGTCAAATATTTTGCCTTACTAATTTGATGTATTTGTCCTGTTTTTTTCAACAATGTCTGGCTTCGCTTGAGCGAGCCCGTATCTTCCTCCAGCTAGTGCAGTCAGTTGTTGCTGTTCGCTTGGGCTCATTCGTCAACTAAAAGGGCTATGCCTTATGAAGGAAGAAAGGTACATATAAATTATTATACAGGTAGCACTATTCGTCATTTTCT
>JASANE010029591.1:0-39076 GCA_030248225.1 Trileptium ribeirensis
GATCCAATCATATTTTTTCGACAAGAAAATGAGAAAATCATTATATACCAGCTGCGTTGACCACATCCAGAATCAAGAAAGATAGTTTAGTTTATATGCATTATTTTATAGTACAGCATCTACGGCTTATTTCATAGTAATAGATATCATTCAGTCACGTGAATTAGTTTTAGTTTGCTAAAGATACGCAGCAGGGTGTAAAAAAATTTTGTTCTAAACTGATCTGCAGCATTTTGTTCTTCGCCCTCGTTCACACTTTCATAATCAAACTGTTCCATTTTTCTGCGTCGTAAAGCTTCTCTGAATTTGGTGCCGATGCCTAATTCAGCGGAGATATCTTTGACAGACGATGCAGCACCTGCATAACCCTCTGTTCTGTAGGGTTCCAAATTCTTAAGGGTTGCTTCTACTAGACTTTGCAATATTTTGCTAGCCTTATTAATTTCATGCATCACATCATACCATATCACCAGAGATACAACGAACGTCCAATCAGTCAGATGTCGGAGAAGAGAATCTGCTTTGGAAGCAGTCTTGGCGTCTCTTTTTTCTATTGCGTGTTCCTTCAAAGACTCCAGTGCCTCTAATACGCCAGCGAATTGGTACCTTAAAGGCTTTAAGGCATTTATATGACTCTCCCACATCGTATCAGACTAAGACTTGACTGTTATATCAACGTGTTGCTTCAGTGTTTCCCACCTTGCTGGTGAAGCGCTAAAAATGACAAAAAGCCGGCCAACAACTCCGAAGAATAAGGTCGCTTGCTGAGACGAATTAGCAGCGTTGACAACGATGAGATTGAAAGAATGGTGTTGCGCAAGGTACGAAAAAAAGCGCGATCCGATGTGATTTCAAGTAAACGTGCCTGAACCCCTTTTTGTTTGCCCTTAATATTTGATCTGTGGTCGTATCACTGGCCGCGGCAATCCTTTATCGATAATTCTCATTTAGCCAACAACGACAGCAGAGCGTCGAACAGTCCAATACCTGTGGTATCACTTACGTCTTGGAAGCCCATCAAGTATTCGGAAACATGGGCGCTCCGACCAGGAGGGAGCTCAACACACCGTATGATGAATGGCATTTGTTCAACATGGGACACGTCAGGAGTTCAATCGAGAATTACCGCATAATACTTCGCTTCTTTGATTCGGGCCACATGAGACTTATTTACTGCCAATGCAATTAATTCTATTAGCTTATTCTCTATAGTTTTGGTGAGGTAATGGTCGGGCATACTTGAGCTTTCAATTCGTCGACAGTGCTCGTTCATTGTAGGATCAAATTTAGCCAACAGTTCAACAATACCGAGAAAATTTCCATTGTCAGGCGACCCAAGTTGCTTTGTTGTTCCTAGAAAAGCCAAATTGCGTCCCGCTAAAAATACTATGACGTCAACAAGGCGCTCAAAAAATTTTTGCCAGTGTTGCTCTTCTTTTTTCAGCACCATCATTTGTTGTCGATCAATAGTCGTATCGGTCCGAAGCCGCGTCCGTAAGTCATGATATTCAGAAAAATATTTGATATGGAAAGTTCCTGATTCGTGTTCTCGCAACTTCTTCGTTAGTTTTTCCCAGGTTCTTAAAGCTTCTCGGAGTGGGATGTCAGTGTTAAGCATCATTCACCTTAAGATGTGTGCCAATTACGGCTCGTGACAAAAACTTACAGCGACATCGGGCCCTTCATAAATAAAATAAATAACAAAGCTATGCTAGTATATTTGTACAGGCCGGGAGTGGCTATGTCTCAGAGTTTGATAGCCGGGACGGGCTGCTGAAAAAGATATTTATTACATTCAGTTTGGCAGGTTGTGTCACATCGAAAATTTTTAACTCTAGGCCTAAAAAAGGCAAGATTAGTAGTAATTAAAAGCAAAGCGCATAAATTCAGACAAAATAAATACCTAAATATCGCTAATTTCAAATTTTTTGTTTAAACGCCTTTTACAAGCCAACCTAGTAGCTACATAAAACATGTTTTTTCATGCATGAAAATTATGCTATTGCACCTGGAAGGATGTTTTACGAATATATGACCATAATTATCATCAATTTCCATTTTTTAGCGATTTTCCATTGTCGTCCTATATTTATGGCTTTTAGAGCCGATTCCAGCCGTTGTGACAATTTATCAGCCTCACTTTACTATTAGCTAAATATATTTGTAGTGTCTGGCTCGGCCCAAAAAATGTTACACTGGCTGACCGCGGCTAGCTAAGCATAGCTTTACAGCCGCAGCAGACCCTGATAAAAACCGGCCCTGCTGCACACATCTTAAGGTAAATGATGCATTATTAAAAAGACGGCAACAAAAGCAGAAAAGATCATCTTTGCTAACTGAGTAGACAAGCCATGAACGTTTGACAGTTTCTCCGTTTGGTATTTGACGGTAGTAGTGCTCGTGACTCAACGTTTGGTTCTGTTGTTGCTCGAGATGGAACAGAAAACAATTCTGTCAATTTCGGTGTTTTCGACAGAATGCCCGATAGTCGTTCAAGTAATTGTTTCCACTCACCTCTTTTATTAGCTCTAGTTTTATGCTGGTAACACATTGACAGTTTTGTTATGTAATCAATTGGACTAACAAACTAAAAATAAAACTCAAACTATAACGCGGGTAAAACAATAGACAGCTATGCAAGCGCTACTAGTGTTATACGTACCTGCAACTGTCCAGTGCTGTAAAAACTTGCCTCTACCGCCTACGGAAGACGGGACTCGAAAAGGATACGCGCAGCTAATCAAGTTTTCGAAATTTTTGGCACTTCGCGACATTTACGGCCCATAAAATTAAAATTTCAAAATTCTGCCAGGGCACCTTCGGTGCCCGGGCCCCCCTGGGGGGTAGGGGGGCTGCAAAATCCGGCCCTGCCTGGTCTATATCGGGAGCGGTCCCTCGATATTATTTACTCCTTGGCACTCGTATTCGCACTTTTCACGTGAGCTTGCATTTTCTAATACTCTCACAGCGTTTTCCGAAACTTTACCATACATTGATGGAAAACGTATAATGTTTGAGCTTTTAATTTACTATCATGTTCTACCTCGGCCCTGGTAATGCCTTTTGCGACTTACTCTTAACAGCAGTAATGAATATGTACGCGCACATAATGACTGACCAATGACCAACGTTACATGCTTATAAAGAATAAGGGGATAGCCGTGTTAAGTCATCGGAATTTCTCCCTCGACACCAATCACCGAACTCTCACTCCTACGACAGGTGTCCTCCCGGCGCTTAACCACCACTTCCCCAACCTTCCCGCACCAGCGCCGCAAGATTTACGAACATCGGCAAAATATGATTAAACTTAAAGATCATCAGCACAAACCGATATCAGCACAAACTGACCAAACTTATAGTACAATTCGTCAATTATTGGGAATCATTGAGCAAAACTAGGAAAATTATGAACACTTAAACCGCTATATCCATACATTCATGCGCCCGGAGGTGTCAGCTGGACAGCCAGCGTAGACGGGAGGAAAAGGAAAAATCGTCTTGGGGATGTCATATCAGGAAATGCTGGAAAAAGATGACGTTTATCCCCATTTTATCCTACTGTTATCCTATAACTGTGTACTTTTGCTAAAATTTTCGGCAGATGATTAGACTGCTGCACACCATAATGTATGGGGCTACACCTGTACACCTGGGTCTCGGCTGAGCAAGATCGCAGAAGGGGATATGTTCCGCTGGACCCCTGCTTCGGCATGTATGCCGGTATCCTACCTCTTAGCCTGCCGTTCACCCCCTCCACACCGGCCGGTTGACCCCTGCTACTATCAGGTTGAAAGCCGACCGCTAATTAAATAACCGCCGCCTTCCGCTGCAGCGACTACACCTTGTGACCTCAGATCTTTAGCATGTATGCTAAACAAGTTCATTAATTGAATTTTGGGATGATTCCTATAGGTATCGAAAGTGCGTCGGCTCAAGATAGTAAAGTGTCGGCACAGGATGTCGTCGGGTGAGGTGAGGGATGGAGGCGCTCAGGAGAGGTAAGATGTAGATATCACCTTTCCCAACAAATTAATTCGTGCATGAAAGGGTTAAATTATATAATTTATCGCATTGGTATTTATACGGTCACAATTTTGGGAAGTCGAAAGGGTTGGCGAACGGAAATTCCATTTGTACTTAGCAGATCTCGTTGCCCCTGTTCGTATTTAGTAAACTGTCCATAAGAATGGTACGGTGATAAGACTTGCACATTTCAGCTCGCTATTTTGACAAACGAATAATCATTATTTATGCAAAGTAAAATTAACTCATGAATATAAGTAGAATTTATTAAACGCAAAAAAACAATCATAATTTTATCAGTTAATATTAAAATATTAAATAACATTATGGGATTTGGAAGTAATCATATAGTTTTGATTATTTTACATTTAATGCATTTTTACACAAATATGAATACTCGATGCACCATGTACCACGCATCACCACGATTACTACTCATTATTTTTAGATATATCAAGAGTTGTTGTTATTATTACTAAGCTGCTGCAATTGCAAGTCAATTGCACGCTACGGCCGCAAACATACGGATATAGGCATACTGTTTCATTTGTAGATTAAGGTTCATCAGTGTAATCCCGCACAACAGACGGTGTCTATGTTAAACAAGAATAAAAACCAGAAATAGCAAAACATTACTTTTATTACGAGCAATTAGAACTACCAACAAAACTGTCATGATGCTTAATTTGGATCATTAAAAAGAAGCAAGATGTAAATCTTAATTGTCCTATCTTCTTAGATATATCTTATATAAGTCTACGTAATGGTAGTTATTCTAATTGGATAGTGTTGTGCGGTATGGCTAAGACCCAACTCCAGTTTAAATGTACGATTTGGTTTTAAATTTCAATGAGTTTGGTTTTTAGGTTTGTTTCTCCCAAGACTTAATTTTACCAACTATAGTACATACATCAACATCAATCACAAAAATATACAAACGGTGAATACTTACGTTAATAGTCAAAGTCAGTAGCACTCCGATTGAAGAACACACGTATAATTGCGCGAGTTATTTTGATCAACGTTTCCAGCAAGAGAGGCCCCAAGCTTAGCAAGCAAGGCATGAGTTTAAATAAACTTAAATCTGTGACCCCAAACCTAGGAATTTCACTAAGGCCAGGTTCCCATAGTTAACAGCTAGAAATTCTAAGAATTCAAAATTTCGCTCTCCAACTTAAATGTTCTCGATTGAGAATACTTTTTTATGACATTCGCCGAATTTCTAAGTCACAAGAAATATCGGAAAACCCAGCAAAAATACACTTACATTTCCGCTAATATATGTGTAATAGTTAAGGCACCCAAGGCTTACAATCAAATCCGATAGGTAACTAAAATATAGCCCTAACACACAAATCCTATTTTAAACTCTCGTAAACCTAACTTTTATTAAAATTTAGAATTTTTATTAATCTAAAATGATTTCACAGTGTCCTCCAGGGGATGTCCACTATAATTTCTTAACACGTGTTCTAAACCCTCCATATTTGGTATAGTGAACCTATGCGGTGACCTCTTAGGTCTGACGTCAAAACATAATTTTACACTGCCCGGTATGAACTTTTTGCATGTATTATATTTTAAATTATATTATGCTGAGAAATTTTTGTGATTTTTAAAGCAATAAAGTGTTAGCTTCCAATGCCTACGCTGCACCAGATATATAAATGCTACACAGGGTACACTACAACACAGGAATTATTACACGAAATCATTATCTAACGTAACCAGATATATATACACAGAGAATACACACGTATCTTACATAAACACTCATATCACAGACAATAAACACTACAGCCTGGATGACACAAAACTGGTTTCCCACGGACATATTTCCGAACAATTATTTGTATAAAACAAGGTTAAACTAAAAATGGTCGACCTAATTCAAAAGTAAAAAATCGAATTTGTTCTTTAGTAAAAACTGTGGGGCCAGAAGTCGCCACAATACTGTGTAACTACATCCCTCTGTCCATGAAGTTAAAGTTGAAATGTCTGCGTATTTATAATAAGGTACAGGCAAGCGTATGCATCGACTAGGAATTATACTCCGATTGAAAAATATGTTATCGCAAATATGCTATAAAAATATCGTCGAAAAATGTGCCAATTACAAATTATATATATCTTAGTTTGCCGCTTCAGCAAAACATTTGCAAAACTAAATAGGTAGCTAGTGTTCCGGATATTTTAATGTAAATTTTGTACCAAGGAAAAATTGTATTGCAGGAATTATTGCGTGTATTTTGTACTTTACGATTGCTTTACGGATGCTTTACGGATTAATAGCAGGTGATGCTTTAAAGGTGGGTTTAAACTTTATATAAAACGATTTTGCATCATAAAATTTCCGAAGCCGCTATAAATGATTTAAAAAATAGCCAATTTAGACCCTAAATAGCGTCTGTTATTTTAGCTGTTGTGTCATGATTGGAGACTTGCTTGATGATTTGACTGAATTTATTTATTTTATATTTGCAACGACTGAATAATAAGGTGAGCGCTGTTGAAATGTCGTGTTTTAATTAGCTCTATTTTGATATATAACAAAAGCGTTGAGTATAGTATTCCCACATATTGCACATATAAATTATGACAAGAAATTATAATACCTACATGCGAGTGACCCTACCCAGACCGTGATGTGGGTGCCTCCTCCAAACTAGGGCGAGCGGGTCACCAAACCGTTGTATGACTGCCGCTCTCCAAACTATGGCTTGGCGATGCCCATGGTCCATCGTGTTTTAATTTTTTTAACAGAAAACAGTGAGCGAAATTTTATGGTAGCAAATTCAAACATTAGTCTGTTCGTAGTAACTAAAAAACTCACAACGAGTGAGTGGAATGTATGCTGTAGCTGTAACAGAAACTGCAGTAGCTGTATTCTAGTATAACAACAATGGAGCACAACGCACGCCATGTCTGTTATGTAGACCCAAATTGTTGATCGCTGATGTATGATCAGTTGCGTTACGTTCATTCAACAATTTAGTTAAACAATATAAGTCTGCAAAATTTATTAGAGACGAGTTGTTGGCCGGCCAACTGATTCATTGACTGTTATGTGTCAATTGTGATGTGTAACGCACAGGAAATTTTTGGGATAGCTTATAATTAAATATATTACATAATTCCCTGGTATTATCTTGATTAAAGTGAAGCTAGTACAACCTAACTTCAAGGCTTCAAGCACTGCAAATCTGCGGCTGAAAAAATATTGTTTTACCATACTTCATAGCTTTTACTTTAAGACAGAATTTTATACTTCAGTAAATATCTCCAATCCGGTCATTATATAATTTTGAAACGACTCAGCGAAATACATTAGTTGATTGCTAGTAAATCTGGTAAAAACGGTATGTATTATGTAAGCACTAGTTTGTTTATTGACATTTTAAAAGCTATCCCCTCCGACGACAATCTTCGCAACGCCCCCTTTGATCCCTCTCCGACGATACCCAGATCCTACCAGGCGACGGCTCCCGATCCATGGTACCCCTCTCCACGACTTCGGACATCACCTATGTATGTTCGTTGATGCGGTTAACAATCATTTTGTCATAATCTCAAATATACCGAGGAAATATGAAGAGCATTTCAGTTCAAGGTATTTAATGAGATTCAACAATAATGTTATGTCGATGACAAGCGAAAAACGTAGAGCAGAATGCGTTTATAGTGAACTTGCATAAAAAGTATCAAAAATTCTCTATACGGACATTACTCTTGTTTTCATCGTTATATACGCGTGGGCAGTTTGAGCGTGTCAAACGAATATGTTACTGTAAGGTAAGATCATTTTCATTGCAAACACAAAAATAGCATAAATGGGTTATCCGCGCCACTGAATCACTGATTTCAGTAACAACAGTGTAAATATTCCACTGCTCATTACATCTGCGTTCAGCAATATACGATTACGTAACAATTATGGCGTGCATATTCTCAGTTGTTCTTACACTGGCGTGCAGCCACTCAGGTTTCTGTTACAGAGGCAGTGCATCGATATTATTCTTCGTCAAATAATCGTGCGGCAACATTTATCGTCGTTACATTCAACGTGCAAATTTAATCAATGTCCTTACAAGCAGTATAACATCAACCGTTATATCGTCACAAGCGAGGTCGAGGCAAGAAATGTCAGATGTTGAACCAAGCTTGTAGCGACTGACAACATCGTCATTACAACTGTAGTGTAGCGAGCATTGCGCTTCTTGCGTAACCGTGTGTAGTGAGTGCATGCATCTTAATGTGAACCACACATAGTTGCGTCTTTTTACTACGTTTGATTCGGATCGGCGTTGACAATATGAACGAATTTCTATCGTTCGTTTATGAATTATACATATCTTGTGGCAATTAATATAGAATTTTTGTTACATTATAGCTATGCATCAGTGTTTGAAGAAGTTTTAGGTTTTACAGCCCTCTTTTTTCAAACAATAAAAACATCCAGATGCATCGGCAGCTGGTAATTCGCCGACCCAGGCGCTTTTAGTGCATAATTGTAACTGAAGGTAATAAATACAAATCATTAATTAATAATAATTATTAATTAATTTAATTAATTAATTAAATTAATAATGCCTATACAGATGATTAATAATCACACAATCATTCGATGTATTTACATATAAACATAAAACAAATGAATCGCTTTTAGCGTTAGCTTACGCTTAATATCCACATGCCTGACCATGACAGTGCAGATGCACTCGGTTGATTACGTTATAGGCAGTTTTTTGATTAAAACAGTGATAGGCAATTTTTGGATTAATACGGCTTTTCGTTAAGTCATGCTTGAAATCATAGATACAAATTTTAAAACAGTTGCAAACGATAATAAGGATTTTGATATCACACTATTCCCATGATTATGGCGATTGTGTCAAATTTACTTCTCAAAATTTTCAAACCTTTAAGTCATCAGTAAAGTCGATAAACCTACGGCAAAAGTCACCAAGCCGGAAATTTACACTAAGTTCAGAGCTGTGTTTAATTGAACAAGTCTAGTCTTAGTGTTAGATTAAGCTAAGCATGGACATATATTTGAAAACGCGTTGGGACTAAGGGTTAAAAATCTAACAAATTAAAAAATACTTGAACACAAACCTCAAATTTTAATATTTCTAAGGTTGTTTTATTTATGAACCAAAGTGTTTAAAAAGTGATAGGGATGGCGATAAAATAAAGAAAATTGTCTTCAATTTGGAGAAATTGATATTTTATAATGCCACTGTAACAATCACTCACGACTTGAAAAAATAACATTCAATAGTTGGTGGGTTTTTGATGGTGGCACATTATAAATATAATAGTCAAATATTTTGAAAGTATCTCAGATATGAAAGTATTTTGAGAATATTTTGTAGAGTATCAAATATTTTGAAAAGAAACCTGCACCTGACAGTCAAAATATAGTTTTTCAGAACGGTCAACGATAAGTTATGCTCGACCCACTTTCATAATTTGGCTTTCGTAGGCCTTTTAACATCGATGCAGTAGCTTGCTTATGCATGTATCCCAAATTCTTAATACTGCTAGCAATATTAGATTTATTGTTGTAATAGGTGTCTTGCTGTGACATTATTTTGGAATTTTCTGAGGCTTGACAATGTATGACGCACCAAATACCTTAATAATAAATCCTAAATTAACACGGTTCAACTAGATATAAACTGGCTTCTATATAATAGCTTTATGACAGGTGTGGCTTCAATTTCTAGTGTTCTACACCAACCTGTTCGATGGGCAACAGAGGTAAATTCTACTACGCAATTCGACGAATGAAATTTGTCGCATCATGATATGTTTTCTATCTAGTAGCCCACTGCTGTTAGTTTAGTTGTAGAACAACTTGAATACAAGCAAAAGATTGCACTAATGGCCAGACCATAGTTTGGTGGCACGAGACGTACGTTAGAGCGTAGCGGTGCTTATTTCGATCTCTCGTCGGATCATGCCGTCAGAAAATTTTGTCTCAAATGACTATGACAACCAACCAATGCTGGTATAAACCGCAGGCCTGTTACTAGAACCTTTAGACGGCAATAATTTTTAGAGTTAAGCGATGAATATTTGGGCCGGCATACGGTATAAACAAAACAAAACGTTGCCACACCGTTGTCTTGAAAAAGAAAATCACAATTCAAACTTTTACGCGAAAATTACTTTTTTTCAACTCCACTTGTATTGCACTACAACGTACGTCGTATTTATATTATTAGGATATAAAGGTTTACAAGAACAAGCCTGTTCTTGAGCCACACTTGGTGTAAATAAAATACAACACATATTAATAACACGTTAACTGTGTCAATAAATACAATATACCAAAAAAATGGCATCAAGAATAATAAATGCAATCCTATCACGGCGAAACATCAATCGCAATCAAATTTCACAAACTCTTAAGCATACACGATCATTATAAATAGCTTCGAATAAAATTGAATGCGATAACAATACGTTCACAGTTTGAAGATCACAGTTGAATTTGCTTTGGGTTCGTTTATTCTTCACGATGATGGACATGTGATATATGCATTAAGCCGATAATAATTTAACTCTTAAACTGATAGTTTCAAGTTTAAAATAGGCTGAGTGAGGATTTTAGTAACTAGGCACGTTTACGATAGTCGTTTTTTTCAAAATCGCTCAGCTTAGAACGGCTAATCGGCTGCTATATAATCAAAACTAACAATCATTTGGTCTACTAAACTCTTACGGCAGCAAGTTGTAATAGGCTGGAGCTGTTCTAAAGACTACCAACAACCATCTAAATGCCAAAGGTTTCTGTTTCGACAAATTTTCAGTTCATATATTTCTACCTTGCGCCTAGTGCCGAACAACTATTGAAGAGTGGTCTTAAAATGATGAGCTGCTCTGTAGATTGCAACTTTAACCTTTCACAACTGAAACTATAGAAATTTACCCGAGAACTGCCAGCTCTTCTAAGTAGAAAATTCGGTTCAGAAAATCCTATTAATAGTATATAAGTTAGGTATGTATAATTATTTAGGCTCATTTTATCATGTTTTTGATTTCTCTCAAACTGTTATTGTTAGAAATGAAAGGTTCGCGTAGAACAAGACGCTTTTTGTGTTTGTAGAAATTTTGATTTCACATGCCGCAAGCACGCACACAATCACATGTGTCGAACCGGTAGTTTAGCGTTGCCATTTAGTAAAGAATTTATATCGGTACCGGAATATTTGTGACGATGTCCCATAATATGGTTCTTAACGGAAGAAATTCCGTTTGCAATTTGGAGTTCAGGTTTAGATGACGAAGCTGCTGCTGACGAAGATGATGACGATAGTACTGCGGTTGATAGATAACTTGTAGGATAATATCGCCTATAGTAAGCGACTTGGCTAAGAATTGCAACGTCGACACTTATTTGAACACAACCACAAAACCAAAACTGCGACGGTGTGTGACGAGTAAAAAAATAGACGGTTTTCGAAATGTCACCAGTAAGCCACATAAGCACCATCTTGAGACTGAAATACACGTATATATACTACACTGGAATAACTACTGGAGGGTCAGAAGGGTCGGGTGCCACTGTCATTTTTGGGTCTACGGGGCTCAGTCTAGATGTTGGAACACTCATTTAGTCAGGTTTGCTTCGCACATTTTATACTACACCCACTTTATCGTTAATGGTTCATTGATAGATTTTTTCGGACCCGTGCCCACCCTCCTCCCTCTGGTATCCAGCTCGCGATAAAGCCGCTTATATCCTGAGGAATTCTTGAATAATTCACCCACAGATGCAATTTTACAAAAGGTTCTAAGCTAGGGTAAACGGTTTTCAGCAAATATTGGTATACAATTCAGCTAGAACTTCCATCCATTAATAAGTGACATAGCTGAAGCAATAATGCGTATATACATATACAAAACAAGAAAGTGCGACGTTTTTTATTAAGTTTTGCGTATAACCGCCGAATTAGTGAAATATCACTAGTTTGTGTATTACCTTTGAATGAACAAGAAAGTGCGACGTTTTTTATTAAGTTTTGCGTATAACCGCCGAATTAGTGAAATTTCACTAGTTTGTGCATTACCATTGAATGAACAAGAAAGTGCGACGTTTTTTATTAAGTTTTGCGTATAACCGCCGAATTAGTGAAATTTCACAAGTTTGTGTATTACCATTGAATGAACAAGAAAGTGCGACGTTTTTATTAAGTTTTGCGTATAACCGCCGAATTAGTGAAATTTCACAAGTTTGTGTATTACCACTGCATGAACAAGAAAATGCGACGTTTTTTATTAAGTTTTGCGTATAACCGCCGAATTAGTGAAATTTCACTAGTTTGTGCATTACCATTGAATGAACAAGAAAGTGCGACGTTTTTTACTAAGTTTTGCGTATAACCGCCGAATTAGTGAAATTTCGCAAGTTTGTGTATTACCATTGAATGAACAAGAAAGAGGGACGTTTTTATTGAGTTTTGCGTATAACCGCCGAATCATTGAAATTTCACTAGTTTGTGTATTACCACTGCATGAACAAGAAAATGCGACGTTTTTTATTAAGTTTTGCGTATAACCGCCAAATTAGTGAAACGTCACTAGTTTGTGTATTACCATTGAATGAACAAGAAAATGCGACGTTTTTACTAAGTTTTGCGTATAACCGCCGAATTAGTGAAATTTCACTAGTTTGTGTATTACCATTGAATGAACAAGAAAATGCGACGTTTTTCATTAAGTTTTGCGTATAACCGCTGAATTAGTAAAATTTCACTGGTTTGTGTATCACCATTGAATGAACAAGAAAATCCGACGTTTTTATTAAGTTTTGCGTATAACCGTCGAATTAGTGAAAGTTCACTAGTTTGTGTATTACCATTGAATGAACAAGAAAATGCGACGTTTTTTATTAAGTTTTGCGTATATAACCGCCGAATTAGTGAAATTTCACTAGTTTGTGTATTACCATTGAATGAACAAGAAAGTACGACGTTTTTATTAAGTTTTGCGTATAACCACCGAATTAGTGAAATTTCACTAGTCTGTGTATTACCGTTGAATGAACAAGAAAATGCGACGTTTTTTATTAAGTTTTGCGTATAACCGCCGAATTAGTGAAATTTCACTAGTTTGTGTATTACCATTGAATGAACAAGAAAGTGCGGCGTTTTTATTAAGTTTTGCGTATAACCGCCGAATTAGTGAAATTTCACTCTAGTTTGTGTATTGCCATTGAATGAACAAGAAAATGCGACGTTTTTTATTAAGTTTTGTGTATAACCGCCGAATTAGTGAAATTTCACTAGTTTGTGTATTACCATTGAATGAACAAGAAAATGCGACGTTTTTACTAAGTTTTGCGTATAACCGCCGAATTAGTGAAATTTCACTCTAGTTTGTGTATTGCCATTGAATGAACAAGAAAATGCGACGTTTTTTTATTAAGTTTTGCGTATAACCGCCGAATTAGTGAAATTTCACTAGTTTGTGTATTACCATTGAATGAACAAGAAAGTGCGACGTTTTTATTAAGTTTTGCGTATAACCGCCGAATTAGTGAAATTTCACTCTAGTTTGTGTATTGCCATTGAATGAACAAGAAAATGCGACGTTTTTTTATTAAGTTTTGCGTATAACCGCCGAATTAGTAAAATTTCACTAGTTTGTGTAATACCATGGAATGAACAAGAAAATGCGACGTTTTTTATTAAGTTTTGCGTATAACCGCCGAATTAGTGTAATTTCACTCTAGTTTGTGTATTGCCATTGAATGAACAAGAAAATGCGACGTTTTTTATTAAGTTTTGCGTATAACCGCCGAATTAGTGAAATTTAACTAGTTTGTGTATTACCATTGAATGAACAAGAAAGTGCGACGTTTTTATTAAGTTTTGCGTATAACCGCCGAATTAGTGAAATTTCACTGGTTTGTGTATACCATTGAATGAGTAACATTTCATAACTTGTAACGCGTATACTAATAATAAGATGCGAACGTATTTATGCACCTTTCTGCTAATATTTTTCGTTATTACCACATTGTAAAGTATATTTGTTAGTAATATCGAAATTAATCGTATATATAACTGGTATGACTGCAACTGGCAAGACAACGCTAGTGTTGCGCTAGTCATAATGACCATAACGCTTGGCGCATACCTTATCACGTTGGTTCTTCGGTTACCAGAATGTAATTTGCTAATAAATATATTTCTTGATCAAAGCAAAATCAACCGTCTTTAAAACATCTCAGGCCAAGCTGCGTGAGTACCATTTTTTGAGCGTAAAACGTAAACACCAAAAATTTTGTCCACCAAAAAAACAATGCAGTTACGCGGCATATTCGACAATATCTGGAAGCATGTTTCATTTTGTCAGGTTTAAGCTCATAATTAGGTTTTGTGCGTTGTAATCGAAGAAAACGGGGGGATAGTGCACCAAGCATAGGCGCAAGAAAAGATGCAATGCGAAAGTTAAGACGATATAGACACAGAGCCGTTCTCAGTTATAGAAAAAAGTTATATAACGTTGGATCAGCTTCGTCATTTCTGGAACCAAAATTTTACGCATAACATAATACACTAACCTCATTCCAACAGTTGATCGTCTGCAATAGTTGGAGATAAATTGAGGTGTACCGAGCAACGCCTCTGTCATCAGTGCGAAATAACCAATTGCTTCGATGTAGATTATCGAGTTGAAACATATAAGGCTAACAACTGTTGTGACGATAACAAAACCCACAATACACACTAAATAACTCGAAAAGTCGGACCATTGCCAAAAGTGGGTGAGCAGTTTGCCGTCTGAAAATTGTATATAAATTATTGGGTCCACGTTAACTTTACGGGCCGGACGTTATAACGTTAAAAAAGAACAGCTTAGAACGGGGGGTTCGGGGCGCGGCAGCCCCCCCCCCCCGACTTAGGCTTAGGCTTAGTACATGGCTCATATAAGGACCTTAGCTTAGGCTTAGACTAAGGCTTAGGCTTAGTATATCGAGAACGGCAGGGCATGCATTATACTTCGGCTCCTAAAGTATTATTGAGTCTATTTTACAACATGCTATAACAATTAGTTTGTGTGTAGCTCATGGTAAAAAGAGATAAAATATGTTTCAAGTTGGGAGCATATTATTGGATAAATAAATGCCCGGATAAACTTAAAAGGACCCCGTTGGCCATCCTATTTTAGCAAAGGCGATGTGGGATCGAAAACCGTTGTTTCGGAACAAACAGGGAATTTGGCACGGTTTTTCGTTAACCAAAATTGGACAAAGTCGAATCCAACTGCCAGAAATTACTAACTGTCTCGAAACGGAATTTTTGCGATTTCTTATTAATGAAAAGGTTCACTGCTGATTAGAACTTTGGCTAATTCAGGATTCGCTTTTATTCGTCAACCCGTATAAGTATTCACGAACAAACAATTTTCATATTTTAAATTTCAACAAATATGCACAGTCATTAAATTATTAGTTTGTAATCATAGTCGAGTACGATATAAAAAAAGAACTTGTTCGCGAACAATTTCAGCCATAAAATGTTCTCTAATAAACTGTAGATTCAAACACAGCGCGAGCACGATTAATACGTCACTATCTTCAACACAACTTTAATTTTTAAAAAAACAAATCTTCGCAAACATTTGATGCTTGGTGATTTAATCATACATGCTTATAGTGATGTCGCTTGCGTATTTCTCCATGACAAAATAATCTATACAAAAATAAATTTATTTAAGAACTACGTTTGCGTTCACGAACAAGTTTAAAAATTCTTGATTTCAAATGTTGAACAATATGTTTAAAATAGTTTCCATTGCTGAGTTATTGCATACCATGTGTCGAGCGATGCCTCCATGTAACACTCTTCACGAACAAAACACACGAATTTAAAACTTACAAAATTATGTTTTCAACAATTTGTGGATTTCATTAACGAATTTACGAACCAAAAATTACCCATTTCATACCACTAAGGAGCAATAAGTTAGTTTGTTGTTCTTGGTTCGGTTACATATTGCTTAGCCAGATTTTTCCCGCGGACATGAAATGGGGGCACCCTAGACTTGAGCCGGAGGAATCAAAGTCTAACAATTTTTGCAGACTTGAGCAGTTGGTACTAAAATAAGCTAAAACAGCTATCAATCCGCAACAGAAGTGCTGGAAAAAACTTTCAATAAGGTTCGAAGCGACTTTTAAACTACTGTTGCGTAATTTATTCGATGTGCTAACAGGAAAGTTGAATTAGTGAAGAATAATTTTTCAATATTTTTGGGTCAGCTGGGAGTTCTTTTACAAGATGGTGCAAAAAAATTTGCCCTGGAAAGGAACCGGAGGCACGTATTTTTTGCCGAGGGGAACCAAAAAAATTAAAGATAAATGGGCCCCGATTGCTTCCAATCTGTGGAAAGCTATGATAAGTATTGCTTTAAACTCCATGTAGTATTGAAACTTGCTACTGGCTGCTTTCGCGAATCGTTCATAGAGCGCACATGCGGTGCGCTAAGGATCTCTTTTATTTGTTGCCGATCACTGCAGTTTAATCAGAGCATCAACACAAAAATCAACACTCTAGATACTGTCCCAAAGCCTATTTTCAAATTTACAATAAAACAAATCACGATATCCGCTAAAATTTTGATGTTCGCTCAAATTTCGCTTGGTTCGAGCGGTACTCGAAACGAGTTGTATCACCGCACTCTTGTTTCGCTCGCTCGAAGGCGATAATCATTTCTGAAGCGCACTGTGCTTTCAATCATAAGCAAACAACATACATTAGCCGCGGTCTGCACTGACTGGAAACACGTCCGTCAGGCATATTGATGACTTGAATACCCATTCTTCCAATTGTGTCGACATGATCGGGGTTGCCAGCGTTAAATTCATGAGCGTGCAATTTCCGGTGGCTCTTTCTGTAACAGATATGAAGTTGTGGATTTATAAATATGGCACCCTGGCACTTAAAGACAATATCACTCCTATAGTCGTACATGAAACAATGGACTACTGACAAGAACCAAAACTGGCAATATCATAAGAGTAATACGGTAAGCCCAACTCAGGAGCCTATACATGGATTATATTCCTGAGTTCATTTGTAATTATAGTTTTATGAGTATGTAATAGTATCCAAGCTAACATGCCCATCTGGTCTCCTGTTAATTTGAAGAAGACCGGGTCAGTGCCAGCCCCATTAAGAAACTACTGTTTTAACGGCAGTGCTGAAATATTAGCCTAGTAACTCGCAAGCGAGGTTGAAACGCAGCGAACATGGTTTCATAATGTGATAATTTTATGTAGTCACTTGTAACAAGCTTTGTGTGTTATGTATATACTAAACTAAAACCTTTCTACCCTGAAACCATGGCAAACCCTAGAACCTCGCCGACCTAAACCCATAAAAAACTGAAATTGCACGAAATATTCGTGCTAGTCCCTAAACAACTGTTTCAGTAACAAGTTTCGGAAACAACTCGTTTAGCATGCTTAAAAACTTATATATTGACCATTCTTGATGCCCTGTACGCAACGCGCAACCAAACTACTGAGGACAGTATATTCTGGCAATCGGATTCACTGAGAACACCTGAAAAGGTATGAAATATTCGTTCTAAACTCTAGATAACCAAACCATCGTATTCAGCGTGCAGAAAAACCTAATGTATATAGACCATTCTTAACAAACTGCAAGCAATAAATAACCAAATAAATGGAAACTCACTACATTTTGGAAATCGGGTTCGTCAATTGTAAAACCACTCATGGGAAGGCATAAAACAGTCAAGTTGGACTCTAAATAGCAAACCCATCCTATTCAGCGTGTTTGACAACTTAACGGACTCTCATTGTAACAAAAAACACGCAACACCATGCCGAAATTTAAATAATCGCTACTTCTGGCAAAGGATCATATTCGGGTCCACAGTGGCCCAGGGAACTATGCCACAAACAGTCATAGTCAGCAATGTTATAGATGTCGATGAGCTGATTCTGTTCTCGGTTTATCGATACGACGCCTGTGTCGCGAGAATGGGCTGCGACAGACTGGTACCCATATGGCCAATTTTTTCAAAACCCCTTAAATTCCTGTTCGTCCCATTTTAACCACGAAGATGGTGTGTCAGCTGTTCGGGTTCAGCTAATGTTCACATCCTCATCACTTTTGCTATTGTAATAAAAAAATTATCGAAATCCATAAGAAGATAAGTTACGAGAACCAGCGACAGACAAAAAGAAATTTTCCAGATTTTCTCACCGTCCTCAGAATGGAAACTCCGTTCGCTCCGTTTAAATTACAATTACATTATAACTAAAGTTACTTTCCTGCGTTCACAATAATCGCTAAACGCCGCTATTGTAAAAGCAGGGGTATTAATTTTCAAAACACAAGGTCTGCCGACCTATTCTCACATAAATTATATTTCATGTTTTTTGCAGCATGGATGCGCGGGGAGGCACAGCATTCTCAGGACAGGTTCCAAGCACGCCGAAACAACAGACAACAATCGACGAATTCGTCGCCGCGCCACATATTGCAGGGCCGAGGGGCGCAAGGCAGATGTTTTCACACAAATCATTTAAAAGAACACAAGAACACAGTATAGTACTCAAAGCCTGGGCCCAACCGACCATGGGGCTCCGCTCGCTTGCGAGATATTAGTCATTTCACATATAGTGTCTATGATTGGAAATAGCTCAATGGAGTTTGACCACAAGAGAGAAGAAGAATACCTATAACAGCATCACAGTTCAAAACAGACACTGTTGCGCCAGGAAGAGATGAATATTCCCCCTATGCTTGGACCGGACAAGGCGTTTGCGGCCGACCCGATTTTTTTTGTTTTGTCATACCAAAATTCCAGTTCAAAATTTTCCACATTTTTGTGCATCTCAAACAACGCTACACAGCTATTTTAAACTTCAATATACCCAAACAAAAAAACAACTCCACAAAGGCGCTGACAACCAAAGAAGAAAAAAAAGGAACGATCTCGGATACAGAGGAATTGTTCCCTCCTCGCTGAGCAAACAAAAAACACCCAGACATCTAACAACATATCAAAGACACGTCACGAAACCCAGGGAGACAAGAGCGAAATTGTTTAGTCTGCCACAATGCTGGACATTCATCGACGCAATTACGGAGGGGCGACAAAACCTTCAAGGCAATTTAGGTGGGGGCACCAAAAAGGACATAGAAAGCATTGAAGAAAAATAAAATTCAGAACAGCTTCAAGTGAAAAAAAAGTGTCGATGAAGAAGAGTTCGTACGGAGCGAATTTAGAAAGCTGAGCCCAAAGCCCCATCCAGAACCCATCTCCAAAATTCATAACAGGGGAAATTATTTGCACTGAAGTAAAGCGAAAAAGCATAACCCAAAAGTAAACAGACTCCACAAAGCGAAAAGCGAGTCAAACAATTCTGAAGCTGATCATAGCTTTACGGGAAATTTGAAAAAGGCGAAAAAAACACAAAACCCCACAAAAAAAACCGTAAAATCAAAAGCAATTTAGACACGGATATCATAAAAAAAAGCAAAGCAGGAATCCGATTGAAAAAAACAAAAACAAAGCTTGGAGAAACCAGGAACATGTTCGGCATCATGATCATTTTTAAAATCGAAAACCAGGGAACGCAGGACGCGCATGTGGCTTCGAAACGTAAGGAAAAAGGAACATACGTTTCAAATGGAGGGGGAAATTGAACAAAAAACACAATTGGCGAAAATATAAACAATAATACAGTTAGCACCGGGCGAGTTGCCGTGCGCCAAGCACAAACTCTCACATTGAAGAAGCAAGCGTTCCAGACATCACACTACTCCTCGCCTCGTACACTTTCACAGAAAGCTTTTTCTTACTCTCATAAACCCCGCAAGCAGACGTAAAAAAAATCCAGTCTTCACGTAATTCACAATCCTCGTATCCGTCTTAGGAAGCTTCCATAAGAAGCAAGATCTCGAATTAACTTCGTAAGAAAAACTGTTTGCCTGCACTCCACCCATCTAGCACGCTTTCCACAGGGACCGCACCAGCGCTGTCTTCACCACGAACAATTCAGTAAGCTCTTGTCTTAGTTTTAATTTAATCATAAGACCCCAGGTCCCTAGATATACATATTTTCAGCACAATAAGTTCATCACTACATCAAGAATACATTTACCACTACCAATATGATACACTTCACAAAGATCCAAAGTCTTGCGGGACCGATTCATAAGAGAGCATACATCTCACAATCGCAACAATTTCCCAAGCAGAAAGGCAATTGAGAGACTCATCTAGAATCAAGACCACAGCAACATTGCAGCAATCTCATGCAGCGTATCATAAATCGTTTACTGCAGAAAGAAATCGGGGGAGTCACCCACTGCTCGAATTCATAAGAAAGAAACAGAAGGCGAAAAAGCTTTCGTGCTAAGACAAGGGCAAGCCAGGACAAATCAGACTCCTGCAAAGAAGGGGCTACAAGATCTTCCTAGAAACATCTGCAGTCCCGAAAAACAGCCAATGTATGGGGGAGGAAAAAGCACAAACAAGATCATCTCACAGAATAATTACAAATCTGCTTCGCACCAACAAGAAAACAAAAGAGACACAAACCAAAAAAACTCATCAGCGGGAGAGAGAAGAAAAAGCTCAAGCTCAAAGATCAACACTCCAAAAATAGAACCCAAAACACTCAAGCACCAAGCACAAACAGACATTAAATTTTATAAAACTTTTCGCCAGGAATATTTTCAACAAGTGTTTTTTTTGTTCTGCACCCCATCTTCCATATTGAAACGTATAGTTACCTTTTCCTTACGTTTCAAAGCCACATAGTAGTATCAATTTCCCTGGGTTTCCAGACTAAAGCCAAACCTCGATCGATGATAGCCGAAGTTATTGTCATCACTAAGGTTTCTCCAAAAGCTTTGAATTTTTGTTATTTTATCAAAATCGGATTCCTGCTTAACTTTTCATTTATAATATACCGTGTCTTGGATGATGCTAATTGATTGATTTAACAGTATTTAATTTATGTGGGGTTTGTCTTTATTTCACTCACTTTCAAACCCCGTAAAGCCGATAATACAAGCTTAGAATTAAAGTTATTCGAATTACGCTTAGTTTTGTGGAGTCAATGTTTAACTATTATGGGTTATAGCTTTTTAGGCTTTAACTTCAGTGCAAATAAATTATCCACCGTGTTTATGAATTTTGCGATCGGGTTCTCAGATCGCAGTTTGCGGGCTCGAGCTTTCTAAATATCGCTCGTTAATAACGACATCTTCTCACACTTCATCTGGAGCGACTTTTTCTTTGGGAGCTTGAAGCTGTTCTGAAATTTATATTTATCATTCAAAATGCCGTTATATAGTCCTTTTTTGGTGCCCCAGCCTAAATATGCCTTGAACTATACAGCCCTGCGTAAATTGCGTCAATGAATGTGCTACCACAGCATTGTGCACAGATTCTCAGATCGCAGTTTGCGGGCTCGAGCTTTCTAAATATCGCTCGTTAATAACGACATCTTCTCACACTTCATCTGGAGCGACTTTTTCTTTGGGAGCTTGAAGCTGTTCTGAAATTTATATTTATCATTCAAAATGCCGTTATATAGTCCCTCTTTTGTCCTGCCTAATTGCCTTGAACTATACAGCCCTGCGTAATTGCGTCAATGAATGTGCTACCACAGCACCGACTAGACAATTTCGCTACATCTCTATCACCTGGGTTTAGTAGACATGTACTTTGATATGTATGTTACAAATGTACCCCTGATCTATTTTTGTTTATAGGCGAGGAGGAACAATTCCTACTGTATCAAGATGAAAAATTCCTATTTATTTATCTTACTTAGTTGTACAGCGCAATTTGTGGAGTTAGTATTTTTTGTTTGGGTATATTGGAACTTGATCACTGTGTATATAGCGTATGTTTAGACCACAGATGCCGCAAAAATGTGGAAAATTTTTAAACTGGAATTTCATTTTTGGTATGACAAAACAAAAAAAATCCCCGAAAAGAGGGGGGTCAGGCCGCAAACGCCCGTGTCATCCAACACGGGTTTACATTAGAGTATAGGGAAGTGTCATACTCTTCCTGGCGCAACGTGTACTGTTTGAACTGTAACTGTGCTGCATAAGGTAACTCCATACGGTCTCTCGTTGTGGTCAAAACTCACATTCAGAGGGTTTTAATTTCCACGATCATAGACGCTATATGTGAATAAACTAATATCTCGCAAGCGAGCGGAAACGGAGCCACCATGGTCGCTAAAACATTCCAGGCTTGAAATAACTATAAACTGTGTTTGTGTTCTATTTAAAATGATTTGTGTGAAAACGGTCTGACCTTAACGACCACCTACGGCCCTGCAATGACATCACACAGCAACAACAGGTCATCGATTGTTGTACTGTTGTATTCGGCGTGCTTTAAAACCTGTATAAGAATGCTGTGACACTAGCACCGCGCAATACCATGCTGCAAAAACATGAAATGTGTTATGTGAGAATAGGTCGGCAGACCCTGTGTTTTGAAAATTAATACCCTGCTTACAATAGCGGCGTTTAGCGATTATTGTGAACGCAGGAAAGTAACTTTAGTTATAATGTAATTGTAATTTAAACGGAGCGAACGGAGTTTCCATTGAGGGCGCTAGGGTGAAAATCTGGAAAATTTCTTTTTGTCTGTCGCTGGTTCTCGTAACTCATCTTCTTGATGGATTTCGATAATTTTTTTATTCAATAGCAAAAGTGATGAGGATGTGAACATTAGCTGAACCCGAACAACTGACACACCATCTTCGTGGTTAAAATGGGAAGAACAGGAATTTAAGGGGTTTTGAAAAAATTGGCCATATGGGTACCAGTCTGTCGCAGCCCATTCTCGCGACACAGGCGTCGTATCGATAAACCGAGAACAGAATCAGCTCATCGACATCTATAACATTGCTGACTATGACTGTTTGTGGCATAGTTCCCTGGGCCACTGTGGACCCGAATATGATCCTTTGCCAGAAGTAGCGATTATTTAAATTTCGGCATGGTGTTGCGTGTTTTTTGTTACAATGAGAGTCCGTTAAGTTGTCAAACACGCTGAATAGGATGGGTTTGCTATTTAGAGTCCAACTTGACTGTTTTATGCCTTCCCATGAGTGGTTTTACAATTGACGAACCCGATTTCCAAAATGTAGTGAGTTTCCATTTATTTGGTTATTTATTGCTTGCAGTTTGTTAAGAATGGTCTATATACATTAGGTTTTTCTGCACGCTGAATACGATGGTTTGGTTATCTAGAGTTTAGAACGAATATTTCATACCTTTTCAGGTGTTCTCAGTGAATCCGATTGCCAGAATATACTGTCCTCAGTAGTTTGGTTGCGCGTTGCGTACAGGGCATCAAGAATGGTCAATATATAAGTTTTTAAGCATGCTAAAACGAGTTGTTTCCGAAACTTGTTACTGAAACAGTTGTTTAGGGACTAGCACGAATATTTCGTGCAATTTCAGTTTTTTATGGGTTTAGGGTCGGCGAGGTTCTAGGGTTTGCCATGGTTTCAGGGTAGAAAGGTTTTAGTTTAGTATATACATAACACACAAAGCTTGTTACAAGTGACTACATAAAATTATCACATTATGAAACCATGTTCGCTGCGTTTCAACCTCGCTTGCGAGTTACTAGCTAATATTTCAGCACTGCCGTTAAAACAGTAGTTTCTTAATGGGGCTGGCACTGACCCGGTCTTCTTCAAATTAACAGGAGACCAGATGGGCATGTTAGCTTGGATACTATTACATACTCATAAAACTATAATTACAAATGAACTCAGGAATATAATCCATGTATAGGCTCCTGAGTTGGGCTTACCGTATTACTCTTATGATATTGCCAGTTTTGGTTCTTGTCAGTAGTCCATTGTTTCATGTACGACTATAGGAGTGATATTGTCTTTAAGTGCCAGGGTGCCATATTTATAAATCTACAACTTCATATCTGTTACAGAAAGAGCCACCGGAAATTGCACGCTCATGAATTTAACGCTGGCAACCCCGATCATGTCGACACAATTGGAAGAATGGGTATTCAAGTCATCAATATGCCTGACGGACGTGTTCAGCTAGTGCAGACCGCGGCTAATGTATGTTGTTTGCTTATGATTGAAAGCACAGTGCGCTTCAGAAATGATTATCGCCTTCGAGCGAGCGAAACAAGAGTGCGGTGATACAACTCGTTTCGAGTACCGCTCGAACCAAGCGAAATTTGAGCGAACATCAAAATTTTAGCGGATATCGTGATTTGTTTTATTGTAAATTTGAAAATAGGCTTTGGGACAGTATCTAGAGTGTTGATTTTTGTGTTGATGCTCTGATTAAACTGCAGTCATCGGCAACAAATAAAAGAGATCCTTAGCGCACCGCATGTGCGCTCTATGAACGATTCGCGAAAGCAGCCAGTAGCAAGTTTCAATACTACATGGAGTTTAAAGCGATATACTTATCATAGCTTTCCACAGATTGGAAGCAATCGGGGCCCATTTATCTTTAATTTTTTTGGTTCCCCTTGGCAAAAAATACGTGCCTCCGGTTCCTTTCCAGTGCAAATTTTTTTGCACCATCTTGTAAAAGAACTCCCAGCTGACCCAAAAATATTGAAAAATTATTCTTCACGAATTCAACTTTCCTGTTAGCACATCGAATAAATTACGCAACAGTAGTTTAAAAGTCGCTTTGAACCTTATTGAAAGTTTTTTCCAGCACTTCTGTTGCGGATTGATAGCTGTTTTAGCTTATTTCAGTACCAAATGCTGAGTCTGCAAAATTGTTAGACTTTGATTCCTCCGGCTGAACTTAGGTGCCCCCATTTCATGTCCGCGGGAAAAATCTGGCGCCCCCGGTTTCGAAGCACTGACTTCTCCAAATAAAGGAAGGGAACCCCAGACACTTCAACCTCCACCCATAGTTCATGACCGCAGTTTCCCCAGGTACTTTCATGTGCTACTTAAAGTTATTAATCTTCACGGCCAAAAAATCGCGAAATTTTCACTATCTTGGCTAAAAAATTCAAAATTTTCCATTGCGGGGGACTAAAAATCACTAAAATTTCAAACTTTAAGTAAGCAATAAGCTTGCAGTCAGCTGCCCAATTAGAAATTTTCAACGTTTGCTCACTGTTACGGTACTTTATGGTCCCGCAATCCTTGGCGGGGACCAAATAAATATACTGGCAGGATTCGCTCCCGAGGTATTTTCGATTCCTTCAGTTTAAACTAGAAAGCCTCATGCCCTCTAGGTATAATTTTGGTAGTTTGCAGAAGCCATAGTCAGGGTAGGGGCGTTTGATGTCCTGTGACAAAATCTTAAGCGCGTGGAGAGACCATGACTTAAATGGTTGGTCGCTGAGCGAACGCTCCACTTAGGTAATCTGTATAATAGGTTACATGCATGTGTTGGCTTGAGTAAGATGTCTGCGAAGCTAGAATTTGCTTAAGCTATTAGAAAATATAAAATTAATATTTTCCTTTTAGAGAAGGAGAAATTGACATAACACATGAATACATTACCATGTTCTATAAAATTTTTTATTCTAGTATGACTACTGATTGGTAAGTCATTGTTTATCCATCCGGCACATTATGACTGTCATATCGCTAAAGGCGCACCCGGAATTTCGGATTGTGCCGAGTATAAATTGAGGTCCAAATGGAATCCGCGTACTCACGATTAGAATTTAGAACTCAAACGTTCCAAAACATTAAATAAACAATAAGTAGTAACACCACTAAATTTTTAGCTGAGTCAGGAAGCTGTCATTGATTCAAATAGCGTAGTTGCATCATCATCCGCGTTTGGGAAAATGGGTAATTTGTGGCAAATTGATTTTATTTGGCGTCACAATGAACATTAGGGTCTTAGACGCGTGTGTCGTTTCGGTCTTGCTTATAGCGCGGAAATCAGGATTTCCAAGTGCTAGACATATCGCATCTTGGAAGTGATTGAGAACAGCATTGTGTACCAGGGTACCGCTTATTTCTCGGTTGAGCGAAGCTTCAAAATGCACAGTGTATACCTTGGCGACCTGGAGGTACAACATGTCGCAGACAATTACATAGAAGCAGCTGCGGTAGTCTGGGCTCTCCATTCGCTGAAAATTTTGCCAGGGGCATGAACCCCTAGATTCGAAACAATGGGCGCCCGGATTTGCCAGGGTGCAATTTTCTAAGAGATATACTGTTAAAAATCGTACCAGAAACACTGTCAAAACACTTTTGATGGAGAGAAAAAGCGATTTTGAAGCAAATTTTGACAAAATTAGCCAAATTTTTCGTTTCAGAACGGAATTTTAGTACAAGATCAAATTTAATTTACTATGGACCAATTGGAAACAAAAAATTTTCCAAGAGGCAATGAACTGGGGGTCGCCAAAAGCCAAAAATTTAGTCGGGGCATGAACCGATGGACACCGGTTTTGAATCAGGGGAACCGAAAAATACCAAGTTCCCCACCTCTGATTTGGAGAGCCCAGGGAGTTGGGATACGTGGTAAGAATGGCGGCCTCGACTCACATGACAGATCTTACTGGCAAACGCACCACCGAATTGATAACGAGCCCGTGCACGTGTTTTGGAAATCTGGGAACCTTCAATATTCGAGGAGATGGAGCCGCTGTTCAATATTCATGGAGTTGGAGCTGCTGTAAACAGACGCATAATGAATACGAAGAAAATGAGCGCTTTGCCCAACATGTCATGGCCGAGCACACCTCGGCCCACCAGCAGTGGAGATTGGGAATCAGGTAGATTTTGGGGCACCCACTACAGTGGCGACAAGTGAATACACCGATTTCCAAAATGCTTCAGCCGCACACGGACTGTATAGCAAACTTGTAGAGAGAACCTTGGCCAGCGATTAACAGTGGTTCGTATGTGGTATCACGAGGAAAATTTTGTCGAAAACCACATTTAGTACTTTTTGTTGAAACTTTTTGGGGGGAGGGAAGGCTGCGCCCCTTTTTCAGACACGCCATATCCGTGCAATCTTGTTGCACGGAAATCACTGATGTTGCCAAAAAACAATGTTGCTGTTTAACATGTCTACACTATATGTTTGTACTAGGAGTTGATTGTAATTCAGTCATTAACTGGATTCTAACGCGTTGGGCTGCTGTGCAGGATTCCAAAATTAAAGCGGCCATTACTATCATTATCGGTTAACTGTTCACAAACAAGTTCAGCATACAAAATCTTGGCTGCCTTTGCGACGCAAATCAAACAAGTCTGTTGTTGTAGGCGCAGCGGTCCGCACGCCATGGTAATAATTTTAGAACTGTTCGAGCCGAATAGTTTTGTGTTTGTAAATGCCAGTATTTTTTCCTGTTAAAATTGGTACATTTTTCAGAAACTGAAAACAAAAATGATTAATAATTTTAAAAATTGTTTACCGAAACGTTTGGAAGTTTTCCCGAAACGTTTGGAAGTTTTCCCGCGGAGAAAAGACAACTGTTGCCAATTTCTAGTATGGTAACTTTTTGCTATTTGAGGGTCATATTAATAGCATTCCCGGTGCGCATGCGTTGACATAAAATAAATCTTATACATTTATACGTAGTTATTTAATTATCTGAATTACTTGAAAAACGTAATTATTTTATGTGTCAGCGGTCAGCTGAATTTGTTAGTTCACCAAATTTCATGAAAATTTTCGGAAGAATTCTTCATTCGCGCTCACGCTTTATGTGTTTTTCCATACGTCCTGTAGTACTGTTTCGTTCTTATGTCATAATGCTCTGAAAACTAATAGATTTTTGTTGTATTTCTGAGGTTAGCCCGATAGTATAATGAGGACATCAGAAAGTATTAGTTGTGTATATGATTTAGGCAGCATCTCCGGAAGACGCACAAGAAGGTTTATCGTTCCTGAAAGAGATGGTTCAGCTCAATGACAATACACCTGATTTACAGGGTTAGTTGCATTATGGATCTATGTTGCAATAAACTGAACGTTGAGACATGCACAGATTGTTCGGGTCATTGTCATGAATACTCAGCAAAGACCTATCAAACAATTCATTTTTAACCTAACATACTTTGTAGTCTTTGTTTTCTGTATTATTTAAGTAAAATACTTAGATTTCCGGGTTCTTACAAGAGGTGGAGTCGCGTAAAATGCGCAAGTAAACTTAAGGTAACCCAATCAACCATCCTATTTTTGTAATTTTTCATAAAAATTGTTATGGAACGCTCTTTGATTAATTGGAATTTGGCTTAAAACTGTTCACGAACACAGTGTTCGCGATAGAAATCTAAGCATATTGTGTTCGTGAAAATTCCAGTAAAATTGCACAAATTTTTGAGAACGAAAACGTTTCGAATCTGGATTAACCGATTTTATTCGCAAACAAAAGATCTGAAGAGCTTAACAATAGCATCAATTTGCTTGTGACGTCACTTTTGCATTAAATTTGCTCGCGAACACTGAATAATTCAAATTTAAATGAATAGGCATTAGGGAACTGCATTTCTGCAAATTGAAAACGCCGAAATTCTGTTCGAACACAATGTATAATTCTAATTTCTGGCACTTGGATTTGAGTTTGTCAATTTTTGGTTAGCGAAAAACCGAACGAAATTCAGCCCTTTTCCGTAACAAGTGTTTGCGGTTCGATAACGATTATTATATAATAGGATGGTTAATGGGGTCACGTTAAGCTTTCTTACGCATAACACTCAGCGCCGAACCCCTAGATTTTGGACTTCTTCCTTCGACATGTTTTACACACCTGTTTTCCGGACAATTATTTTTCAATCCACATGTTTTTGTGATTCAATTTATCTATATGTATTGTGCATTGTACCTGGTATACTTCCCCGTTATGCTGTTATATATGTATTCTATCGTACTTGCTTCAATACTAAGTATTATATTAAGCAATATAATAATGCGATTGCACCAGTTGGAGTATTTTTCTGTGTTAAAAGTCCCCTCCCTAAATGAATGCGCCGACCACCAACTTAGGGGTTGGACTGGTCCCCAAGAGCCCCTAGAATTTTCGGCCCACCCGCGAATAACAAAATGTGCTTTTAATACTGTTGATATTTTTAGTGTCTATAAAACTAATTTATCTCTCAGAAATTGATGGCATTTATTTTTTGCGATGGTACAGAAAAATGCAGTCAATTTATTTCAATGTAACCAGCATTATGAGTGGCCTTTTCACAGGCTGCAAATTGTGGGTATTTGTATAGGGTTGTCGCCCTTGTTCATTTTCGGTGGAAAACCTGGAGTGGGGTGAGATCAAGAGATAAATACATGTTTAGCTATGTATATTTACTTTCGATAGTGTCGGCATTAATTATTTACCGTTTCATTAATTATCCCTATATTGCTCCAGACATGCTTATTTTGTATGTTTGGAAAAATCTGAATCAAAATGGAACATGGAGAGTGGATTTCCAGGACTGCGTTGGGGTTACGATGGGGATTTTGGCAAGTGGGGTGGAAAATGGGTGAGGTAGGGGGACACTCCATATTAACGGAGGGGTCGGTTAATTATTTCTAAAACGGCAGACACGATTTGCAGTCACTTAGCTCAGTATTTGAAAGTTAATAATGTATTCGGCTTGTCTGTGATTTCAGTTGTAGCGCAAACTGTTGAAGTACATCTAACGGCGGTGTTTTATCCAAAAACCATTGGACATAAATGTATTACAAGGCATTAATTATATTTTTTTGCATGTATCAAAATGTGTACCTTGTTCTTGAAGCAAATTTTGCAATTAAATATTACCATTTTATTATTTAAGTCTTATTTTCTTCATTTGAAAATTGAAAAACAAATTATTAACTAAAATATCATCTCCTATCGAAGTTTGATTGCTATGCTATATTATGCTTGTTTTATTCAGCTCCAGGTTCCCAGCGAGTCGTACAGTTACTGTCAAGTCCACATTTTGGAACGTCAATGTTTCAAGCATTTCCTGCTCAGTTTGGCTCAAGCCTTAACGGAAGCGAAGTAAGAATATTTATTTGACTAGGCTTTAATGCTGTAAAGTTTTCAGATTATTTTTGGTATTTCATCTATGTATCACTCTTGGTATTAGTATTTTCGAACTATAAATGCAATAATATATAATGATAAATAGCCGGCGTTAGCTGTCTCAAATAGTACAACAGGACATTACAAAATTCGGATCCCAGATAAGGAAACAATAATTTGCAACATCAAAATACAAATCTTGTGTATCAAAATAGCACCACAAACCTTGCCGACATCAATGTATTTGATATAAGTAAGGGCGCACAACCAGATTTTCCGACAGACATGGAATTGTGATGTCAATAATTGTAGTCCATTGTTTACAGGCTTTCCGGTTCTAATATATTCCATGTTATAGTGCCGGCATATGAAAGTTAATGTAGACATTTAATATAAGTGGTAATGTTGTTATGCCACTATGTTCGGTTTTTCAACTGCATATGTTTCAGTTATTATAACTACCATAATATGCCATGCTACTTGTGTAATAATACAATGATCATAGCATACCCGTGTAAATGTACTACACCACGATCATTGTAGATAATCGGATCCGTTGTTGAAGCATCGCCAATTCGTGCATGTGTCGCGCTTTCTAATCCACCTAATTCTATTCGTGGCCGCGTCGTGGTTGTAGAACGTAGTGATTGTATGTTTATTGAAAAGGCGCGACATGTCCAAAACGCCGGTGGTATTGCGATGATTGTTATTGGTTAGTTGTACTAATGTCTCGCCTGCTATAGTGAAACGGAGCTGTCGTGTGTTCATTTATAAGTTGTTATTTTGTGTAGGTTGTGTTTGATGTATATGCCACCCTAAAACCTCCGAAACTCTGAACCCATTGATAGTCCTAAAACATCGTGGACCCTAAGCCCATCGAAAACAACTGTAAACACATGAACTATATGTGCTGATCTCTAGATAACCAAACTTTCGATATTCAGCATGCCAAAAAACATATAAAACCATTCTTGATGGCCTGTTCACAACACCTACTAAAACTGCTGGAGGCATACTGTATTCCGTGATTTGTGTACATTGACCCTAACCCATTCAAAACCTCTGAAAAGGAATGAAATATTTGTGCTGATATTTAGTTCACCACACCATTGTATTCAACATGCCGAAACCTCTATATATGGGTCATTTCACGAAACCATGTCATTTTAGTCGGGGGGGGGCTACATCGGCACTTTTTGGCCCATACCACCAGTCTTTTGTAAGGAAATTTAATGTCGCTGTGAGATGTAGTAATAGCATATCCGACGATCATAACGAGGTATGGTGGACCTCTGTACCCCAAACATAGCAGGAGCCAGAGGCCCTCAACCCGGGTTGGTCAAATGAAGCCAAAAACACATGTCCTAATACAAACGTTCGCCGTATCGCTAGCACGTGATACATATATGTGTTTTTCATTTCACTGTGATCCATTGGTATTTGCTAATTTTTCCGGAAAAACTTGGGAGTAAGCATCGACACTGAAGCTGACGTCAAGCTTCCGAAAATTTTTTTCGTGACATGTAGCCCCCCCCCGACCAAGGTCAAATCTGGCAGCTTTCAGACGCTGGTAAATAACGTAAAAGTGCACTAGCGCCAAAAATGCTATATAACGGTAATCGCAATCAGTACAGGTGTTATTGAAAAAAAAGAATATCAGCGTCTGTCCATGTGTTATTTCATAATGAGGTCGAAGGTCATGAAATGCCAAAAATGGAGTATGCAAAATGTAGCCGCCCCGACCTGACCAAACTTAAATTTAAAAAAGCCAAATTTAGCATACAGTCTTACAATAGGCCAGATATAAACATAGTAAAGCCCCACCTGAATCGACCCATCTATTAGAAATTTTTAATGAAAATGTAGCCCCCCCGACCTGGCGTGTAGCCCCCCCCGACCTGTAGCCCCCCCCCCCCCCCCCCCGACCGCATGTATAATAAAAGTAATCGAAGGTCGCAAGAATCATATTAGTATATAAGTTCATCATCATTGCACTATGATATGGGGCCGTGCTGTTAACTGGGCAGCTAGGAAACCCTTCTGCCTGCCCGCACATCTATTACACGCATTGTCCTTGGTATCATCACTTAAATGTAAACTGGTCATAGATCTATTGTATTTGTTTTACACCAGCTTACATCTAGAATGTATAGAAGTAGCTAAAGTTTGGCGCGTTGCATGTTGTAGGAAGCTGTAGCCCCCCCCCCCCCGACCTGAGGTGTAGCCCCCCCCCGACTCAACATATCGGGGTGCCATTTTTTACAAGGCCTAAGGATCTGCCTGAAATTTTTTCTCAGACGTCCCCCGCTCATGGTTGGTTTGTGAGCATAAAATGGTATCTGTAGGTGCTGTCTCCGTTGCGCTAGAAAAACTTCTGCGACAGGCTTGTTCTAAATTGGTCGATTTTAACCCCAATAATGCCCTAGCAGCATCAATTTTAGGTCGCAAGTGCTCCAAATGGCTTGACTAGGACCATTTTGGATGGACTTGCATAAAAACAGACCATGGTTCGCGTGACACTCCGTCAACACCACAGAATAATGACTTATTTCGGATTAAAATTTGACCCCCAGGGGGGCCCTTTCCAACCCCTGTAGCAGGTTTCAGGTAGCTCGTTTTGCATAGAGACCTCGATATTCGAAAAATTCATGGTTTTTTACATCGGAAGGGTCTAGACACTGTACATTCGAAAACGTTTCATTTTGGCTTCAAAAAATGGTGTTTCAAAAGTACATGGTTTCGTGAAATGACCCATATACAACCAATTCTTGATGCCTGGTTAATATTTAACCAAACCTTTCAAGACAGATTATATTCTGGAAAGCGGGTGTATTGGTGAATACAATGGACAATATGAGCTTTGATGGTTTTAGCGACCACATTGATCAAATTACAATTGCTGACAACGCAGATAAAGCCTACGAACAAAGGTATTGTCATATTGTGTAATGACTGCACTGGACCTGTTTTTATTGAGTGCAAACTCTGTGAAAACATATGAAAACGCGTGGAATATACGTGCCACACTCTAGATAAACAAACCATTGTATTCAGCATTCCGAAAAACCTATATATAGACCAATTTTGATGCCCTGCCCGCGACACATAACCAAACAAATGAAAACTGACAATATTTTGGGATTCGAGTTCGCCGACCCTAAAACTTTGGAAACCACCATTAAAAGGTATAACATAGTCAAGTTGGACTCAAGATAACTGAACCATCGTATTCAGCGCGCATGATAATCGAATAGACACTCGTTGAAGGTAAAAATACATATCATGTCAAAATTAGAAAAATCGGCATTTCTGGAAAAGGGTCTTAGAACCACATGCGGGCCCACAGCAGCCCTGGGAGGGGTCCCACAAAACAGATGTACAGAATAGTTGTAGATCTCGATGAACAGTTTTTCGATGCGAAGGCTGTGTCGCGGGATATGGTCTCCGAACCACTGATATCCGTATGGCCAGATTTGGCATGGAACCCGTAAAACCTGATTTTGCCATCTTGACCTGGAAGATGAGGACAGAACTGCTCGCGCTCAACTAAAGGACACATCGTCATCACTTTTATTGAAATCCATCTACCCGATGATGAGTTGGGACGACCAGCGATGAACAAAAAATGAAATTTTCACGATTTTCCCACTAGCACTCTCAGTGGAATCTGTGCTCGCTTTGCTCGTTAGGTTTTAATCACTAATTCGATGAATTACAGTTATTTCTATGGTTTTACGTTGTGCACAAATGAGTACGTATTGCGTCCCTCGCTGAATATTTTGAAAAATGTGAACTTTGCCTGGAAAATTCCAGTAATTTAAAGGGATATTTAGCAAATTGTCGTGAGCAGGAAAGAGCTCATAATGAACTAAATTTATATGTTGATTACACCAAAGAATTTCCGTTTATCGTACTATTGTACCTATAAAACATCTGGTTTGGCGCTTACAAAATTTTGAGGGATACAAATCGATGTTGCTACCGCATCGTATTAATTTATGGCGCAGCCAAGCAACTAATTATTATTTTTAGGTTTAGACATACATTGTTGAGGCTTATCTTGCCTTTCCCCATAATGTAATTTAATGACCATTTTTACCAGTAGTTTTTATTCTGTCACGAATTTACACTTTAAGTTTTAGTGGTTTGTCTTCCGTCTGGTGTAAAAAGTTTTAGGTCACAGCATTGTTGTACGCATGTCGGTTTGTTTAATTACAATATACGAACTGATACTTAACATTTTTGTTTCAGAAGCTCGAAAATTGCGTGTTACCAGGATTAAAAAGTTGCTGCACATTCACCTATTAAAATAGTATTAAAATGAATTAATGAAAATAAATTTAACTATTTAAATTGACATAAAATTAACTAATTAGTTGTTTTATATTGTTTGGTATTTTTCGCCCTCTCTTTTGGTGGATTTAAACAGTTTAAAGCACCTCAATACGTTCCGAATTTTCAGCTCAAAGTTAGAACAAACTTTTAACTAAATTTTATCGTTATCACAAAGCTCCAAAACTTAAACTGGGTATTATTGCAATATTTTGTTCCAAAATTTTACATTTTGTTATGGTAAGTATATTCTTCAAAAGTTTGAATAACATTCGCACGTTCAAATCCACAAAAAAGCCAAAATTAGGGAAGTGTTGTTTCAAATTATCAGCTAAAATTTGACCTTTGTCTACGGTAATTATTAATTTTTGACTTATCCTGGCATCACACGCTTTTATTAACTGTAATCGCGTATTACCGACCGAACTGAAAAATTATCGTATTAAGACCTTTTTGAAATTTTATTAAATATGTCCTGAAGTGAGAATAAACACGACTGAAGAGTCGCGGGCGCAGTGCGTGTAAATTCTGATATTCCAGCTGTTATCCTTGAAACATTTCATTTGGCAAAAACGACATACCGTGCATTTTTAACATAGTTTAGGTCTCCGGATTTAGCACGATACGACCTTAGTTACACTAATATAGGTAGATTTTATTTTGGGCATATTTTAGGAATTAAATTGACATTCGTAATTTTTGGCATATATATCAGTCTTCTCAATACAATTTTTCCTCGAACTGTAATGTTTTAAAACAGAAATTTTGCTTGATTGCACTCAAGCCTTCGTATTCAACTCAATTGTACAAGCTACACTGTGATTTTCAAGTTTTTGACAATTATTGGTTTTTTTTGGTCAACACAGTTAAAGTTTCACTGTTCCAAAAGGTTGCAGGGTCGAGGAGCGACATAAGAACTTTCTTTTATTTGAACTTTTTACTGTCCTAATTTGTGTATTATGATGTGTTCAATCTTTTGTTTTGATCCTGAGTGTTTTAGATCATTATTCGGGTACATCCTCGGCTGGTTCGCCTGGCTTCGCAATGTCTGGCGATGGACGGACCAAAGTGAAAATTCCTTCTGTATTTCTGTTTCGGACAGAAGGCCTTGCGTTACGTAAAGAAATTGTTCATCGCCATTCAAGTCATCCGCTCGTTGTGCGTCTTAGTGATTCGTCGTTTAATCCAGGTGAAAATCGAGGAATTACCATGTTTTTTGCTGTACCTACAATCTTACTCTGCAATAGACAAACGCTTAACCAAATCGCCGTTACATAACTACATGTAACGTAATAGTTCTGGTTTTAAACCATAAAGCTTGTTATGTCTAGAACGGCCGTCGGTTAAATTTCCACTGCAGTGACATTTTCTGATGCCTTGAACTTGATTTTCTGATTCATAATAATAATCACGTATATTTACACACGTATATACATTAGTACATGAATTTGTATATCACTCTGTGAGTATTTTATAGCACAACATAGAGGTTTCAGGGAGTAACAAAAATTCTGGACCTGGTTCTGGCGAAATTCATGCTCCGATTGCAGTGCCGGCAAAAGGCAAAAACCATGCCGAAACCAGAATGTATTGAACCATCTAACTTTATTTGCATAGCAGAGTGTGGATTGTTTAGAAGTACTTAGCTGTAAGCTTGGCTAGCATAAATTGCGCCAAGCAACAGCCAGCGCGCTGGTAAATTTTGTAAATCTGTCTACATACATTGGAATAAAGTAACATCTGTAACGCAGCCAGACGAGCATCTGCGTTCTTGATAATGAACTATATTTAGTGAAACTGTGCGGGGCAATATCACTGTTTGTCTCTTTTTTAGCATTGTATACATTGTAATAATGTAGCATTGTGATCTCAAAATCCTCATCTAGCTGGCGGGCACCGGATGTCCAGCGGTATCCTGAATAATGTCTCTGACCACTGATAAAATTATAGTATAACTTCTTTTATTTTATAGATCCATATGAAGCAATAATTTCAAATTTCTGACAGCATAACATGAATGTAACAAAATGTACTTCTGGTAGACATCCGATAGGAGACATCGAAATTATCTATTCTACGTTCCACGCGTTACAAGCTCAGATTGACACGGTTTAAGCAAAACTGTATAATGGAAGGTGTTTCTTGCTCTGGCGAACAAAAACCGTCATCTTGATCCATAAATTAACATTACTAGCATCCATATCCTCTTCAAAGTTCCAGGGGGGCAATGGTGTGACCGCAATACATTAAGTTTCGTGTAAAATTTAAGTTTAACACGTTATAAGACCACATTACCTTCATTTCTTCTTTCAACTGTTTTACTAATTTTCGAAGACCACTTTCCGGTTTATATGGACGGTACAGGTTATTCCCTGAGAGGTTTATATATTATATTTTACCAAAATCGGTGATTATTACTTCATACACAATATCTGAATATGTCATTTTATAATATTATGTAATCAATTTATAATAATAACTAATTTCAAAAGTTAAGTTTATAAGACAGACACTTGTAAATTTTGTTAATGCGCCATAGTTTTATGTTTTCTGAGCCCACATCATAATTTTGCCAGTCCTTGATATTGTGCTCAACGCATTTTTGCTTCTATAAATCGTGATTGTAAGCATAATATTTCAGCTGTGATCTTTCCAATAGTGTTTCGGTGTTTGCCGTACTTCTCTTCTTTTCCAAGCAGTAAAAGGCCAAATCAAAATCGTATCGTTAATAGCCATGAACATCATAAGAAACATTTTCACAATAATCATTTAAACACGTTTTGCCAAACAACACTTTTCGGGTATTCGAGCAGTCGGCTGCATAGTCGTCAAGAAGAAGAGTTGCTACACGAACAACAGCAACAGCAGCGACAACAAGTGCAAATGCAACATTTTCACAAAGCAGCAATTGAACATCTTCATGCGACAATACAGCAGCAGCATCAACAACAGCAGTTCACGCAATGCCCTGTTGCATGGAGTGGAAATAAGCCATCGTTGCCATCTTCAGCAACAATTAGTGCCAAAGAATCCGGAAGAAATCATGGTGAAGCTGATGTAAATTTTTAGACAATTATTTGATAATAATTTTTTTCAAAAAATTATCACATTCCTTTGACTCGAGAAGTGGCTATCGAGTTTTATTTACTGTTTTGTTGCGCAGTACTTGCTAGTGTAAAACGTACGGTAAGTGTACGTATTAAGAATTTTTCTTGGATAATGTTTTGTTTAAAAGTTGACATGAACTATATAACGTTTTCTTTATCAACGATGACATTTCTTTTATCTTCTAGAAACAAAAAATATTTATATGAGATTGCGTGATCTATTTTCACAGGTAATATTTTAATACGGCTAACATGATCTTTGCTGAGTAATATATTCGTGAATAAATTTCTATGGTTTGGTACTATTCAAACAGTGCAATAGTTCTGATATTGAGGCCTATGATAATTTAACAGCTTTAGTTTAATGTTTTGATAGATATTTTAATCTGTATTTGTAGACTTCTGAAGCAGCTAGCCAAAACCCGAAGCAATCAAAAATCCAGTTTGTGCAATCATCTGATCGCAATATCCATAATCTTGCATGAGCACAGCAATAATAAAATTGCAACAAATGATCCAAATTGCAGAATAATAGTCATGCTGGTTGTTCAGTGAGTGAACTTACGTTTTCGAAAGCTGTGATCATTTAAAAGAACAAAAACAAATCCTGTATTGACGTCTGTCATTAGCGGACGGATCTGAAAGGGTTATATGTGTTTTGGTACATGCGTATTTTATGAGTATTTGAATAGCCGACTTTTCGCGGCGGCAACTTAAACTGCTTGCATGGCGCAAAAAGCTATACGTTTTTGTCTTAAATTATCCATCCATTCGCTGAAAGTTTTGCTAGGGAAGTGTATGAAACTTGCGCCCCAAATACTGGAGGAACCAGGGGCGCCCTATTTAGCCAGAGGGAATGAACCAAGGATATACCCTGGTAGAACTACGGTCTAGAAAAATTAAGAATTGCCAAAATTAGATGTTTTAAGGGGAAGAGTGAAAAATAGCGTTGCCAAAACGCTTATATGATAAAGGCTTAGAAAGATTTTTAAGCAAATTCCTGCCCCAGCTGGTGAAGTTTTAGCTTCAAAATAATATTATGGTAAAACAAATTTGAGATAGATTTATTATGCCGATGGGAGGGGCATCGACCTTGAGGAAGCAAAAAGTTTGTCAGTGGTGATGAACCAGAGTGGTGATGAGGCCAAAATGTGTCAAGGAGTACTTTACGACAATGCTAGCGGCCTCCATAACACCAATTTGAAAGAGCTCAGTTATCTACAAGAAAAAATTCAAAAGCCATTAAGCGACGAAAGTTCCAGGGTTAATGATATGACTTAACTTCAGAAACGGGTACTTTTGCTAATGCGACACAATGTAAGAATGGTTACAAAACAGGCTGCGTCGACTGTGTCTGTACTGGCTAACCACCACGCCCTATTTCTTGTCACCCACAAAATTCAAAAAATGGCATGATTTAAAGAGATAAAGCTTTTTTACCAAGGAGTGCATTTTATATTTATTATCCTATTTATATTAAAGTATGTACAATTTCGATAGAAATATGTATCATGCCCTGTTACATAATATTAAGGGCATGAGCCATGCCACTGTTTATGTGTACCAAGCAATGCAACTGAACGAAGTAGATGGAC